>CP135580.1:6066407-6104393 GCA_032401905.1 Swietenia macrophylla | reverse complement strand
TCCACGAATTTACTTGGGTCCAAACTTCTTGAATTAGCCCGTTAAGTGCTTCTTTGAACTTCTTTACTTGGGCTCTCGTAACTGGGCCAATTGGAACTTGAATTGAATTCTTTGAAGTTGTGCCATGATTTGTATCAATATTGTTAATTTGATTGTACAAGATGGTTTATTATTAATTAATTGTCACAGAAAAAAAATTAAATACACAAGTCAATACATTTCATTAAGGGGTTTTAGAATGTAAGATTTTAATTTTTGCTTATTGCATTATGGATTACAACCTACGAAGTTCATGATTCATGTGAAAACTCGTTAAAATTATTTTTATTTGATGTTAAAATCTTGTATTAATTATAGTAATGTAATTTCTAATTTTTCTCATAAAAAATTGGGTACTATAATTTTAATTTCTAATGGTTGAATTGTGACCTTTGATTTTATGAACTTGTTAAAAGCTTTTATAATATAATGTTGTCATGTTTGTGTATTTATTTTCTAACTTTATGTTATTTTTTGAATCATTTATATGATATTAGTTATACTTTTACTACTTGTGAAAATATTGAGTTTTAAAATATTTGTTTTACTATGAAAAAGAAATTTTAAAAAATACTCAAAAAGATAATCTAGTATTATTTATATATGCAACAATAATAGATTCTTGAATAAACCTTTCTAGTGCAATTAAATTAGTAAATGTAATTGCAAAAAATTTAAGTGTTATACTTGATATGGATAATTCTTCTTTTAAAAATTTCTTAAATAATATTTAAATTCAATATCAAAGTATAGTCTAAATATATACACTAATTTATGAATGCAATGATAAACTTATAGTTAATATTCCTTCATGAAAAATTTTGAATATTGTTATAAATAGATCTAAGCTTTTCTTCTTCTATTGGCTTTAACAAATTAGAAAAATATATTTCTACTCATTATAATTTAATGTTTAGTATATAATAAATAAGAAAATTTGATTTTTTGTAATAGTGGAAAGCAAATGAAAGGGTTATCTATGTGCTACCCATCATGTTATGTGATTTATTAACTCCTCTAGTATTCACAGTAGTATCAGAATATGCTTTTAGTGCAAAAAATAGGGTATTAAGTGAACAAAAATTAAGATAGTCATCAAAAATATTTAATGATTTAATATACTTGAAATATTAAAAGGATGTAGAATAAAAAATTCAAGATCAAGTTTAGGATGATGACGGAGATGAGAATGAAGGGTTATTCTATTGATAAAAATTAGTTCTTAATATTTACTATTTTAAATTTTAAATTTTTGATATTTAAAATTTTAATGTAAAACAAGAAAATGGTTGAAGTGCAATTATAGATGGTTCAATAACTGTCAATTTAGGTGGAATTTACTGTAATTATAGTGATGTAAGTTTACCTATTTAATTTAAAATTAATTTATTTAGTGTTGTAGTTTGTAAGTTAAATTAAATTGAAATAAATGGACTAAAATTGTATCTAGATGATAGATTAATATTATTTATTTATTTTTATTTCTTCTTTTATTCTGATGTATTTATCATTTGTTAATTATCTAATAAGTTTTTTTGTATTTTTTAATAAATTCATGAACCATGCTATTCCTTTAACTAATGTTATAATATTTTAAAAGTAAAATTTATAATAATTATTTGAACTTAATACGTAGTATTACTATTATTATATTTTATTTATCTTTTTTAGTAACAAAAATATAAAATATCAAAGCACACATATTTTACATATACATGTATGATATTGATATATTTGTAATATGTTTTGTGTATAAAAATATATAATATGTTAAAATTGATAAAATAAATGAAATAAATTAATAAAAAAATTTAAAAAAATTTTGTCAAGGGCTTGCGCCCTGGGCTTGGCCCAAGCTCTCATGGACTTGGGTTTGGCCCGCATTGTAGAGTTCCATTCAATTCTTTTACATGAGAAAAGGGTATGTAATTGCAAATAAGTAGGTAATACAATAATAACCTCTTAATCTTAATTATCACTAGTAACTTAAGAAATTTTTATCTTTCTTGAAACTTCTACAATTAAGGGTATATTTGATATTTTAATAAATTTATCAATTAATTTTCTTAAAAATTGATAAATAGGTATATTAAATTGATGAGTATTTATAATATTTTAGAGGGTGCAAATAGACTCACCTATTTATATTATTGCTTTGAATTTGCAAGTATATTAATGCATATTAACTGAATGTACCTTTTATAATCGGTCACTATATTCTAATATGAACATAATTGGATTGATATAGATACAAAGAAATGCTATTTGAAAGCCTTTGATAGAAAAAAAAGTCTTAAAAACCCCAATTCTCAATATGATATAGTATAAAATACATGACATAATAATTATTTTTATCATCAATACTTAATATATAAAAGCTAAAATATATAAAATAATATTCGAATATTGCAACTCTTATCATATATTTGTCATTATAATTTTTGCAGAAATGTTAATCAATAATTTTTTATACATAATATACACATGAAATTTTTGACTGATATTTTATTCTATCATCTAATATGCTATTTGATATATATATATATATATTATTATTAATACAACTGATTTTCTTGTAGTGAATGATTGATAAACACATTTATTTCTATGTTTGAAAAATTTATATCATAATTCTTCAAAGAAATTGGTGATATGTTATGAGTTTAACTTTCGATGTATCAGCAACATTTCATTTTTTATATATTAATTTATTATTGAAATTACATGCACTAATTTGACATATTATATGATTTTTTTATGATTTTTTTTAATCCCAACAAATATCAGAATTCTTTTAACGAATATTAAAATCTATATTAATGTTGAATGTACTAATTTAGTATTCGATGTCATCAAAATAAAATATAATTAACGAAAAAGGAAAATTAAATAAATCTAAAATGTATGGAATAGAAAGAAAAGAACAGTTGGAAACGTGGGGTAGAGCCTGCTCTATCGTAATATTGCCAAAAACAGACACACGGACGAAAGACGCTATAAACAGAGATTGGGACTGAAGGAGATATTCACTGAGGGCCCATTGCATTAGTTCTTCTCCTAATTCTCTCGTTTCCAGCCAATCAATCAAATCGTTTTCTTTGGAAAAAAACCAGAACTGAACAATCACAATTCACAAGAAGAAGAAGAAGAATAGCAGCTCTGTTCCTTTGAAACAGACAAATAATACCACACATCAGGGAGATCCAAATCCCACTTGGGATTGTTAGAATTTTATAGATGAAGAAGCAAAGCTCAGGATCAACGACCACCAAACCAGCAAATACTGTTCTGCCTTATCAGACGCCCAGACTGAGGGACCATTATTTGCTGGGGAAGAAATTGGGACAAGGGCAATTTGGAACAACGTATTTGTGCATACGCAAGGCTTCAAACGATCATTTTGCCTGCAAATCGATACCAAAACGTAAACTTTTGTGTCGTGAAGATTTTGACGATGTGTGGAGGGAGATTCAGATCATGCATCATTTGTCTGAGCATCCAAATGTGGTGCAGATCAAGGGCACATATGAGGACTCTGTTTTTGTGCACTTGGTGATGGAATTATGTGCGGGTGGTGAACTGTTTGATAGAATTGTGGCAAAGGGTCATTACAGTGAGAGAGAAGCTGCTAAATTGATTAATACAATTGTGGGTGTCGTTGAGGCTTGTCATTCCCTTGGGGTCATGCATAGAGATCTTAAGCCGGAGAATTTCTTGTTTGATACCCCTGGTGATGATGCCAAGCTTAAGGCTACTGATTTTGGGTTGTCTGTCTTCTACAAGCCAGGTTTGTTTCTTTGGTTTTGGTTGATCCTTCGATTTAAAGTTTGAATTTTTTGTTGATTGTTGGCATGATAGCTGATCGGTAATTTTCATTTTGAATGATTATTTCTTCTTTTATGTTTTCCATAAGCAAGTTTTTTGGTCGAATTTTCTCCGTTGATCGTTCCATTAATTGCAAATGTTACATTTGGTATGTTTTGTTGAATTATTTTTTTCCTGGCTTTTTCATTTGTTTCGGGGGGTTTGATGGGTTAATATAATTTTTGTGGCTTTTTTTGGTAATTGATTATCTTTATTGATTGTTTTTCTTGATTATAATATTTGTTTCTAACCATCAAAGTTTCCTCTGTTTCCTGTAGTAACAATGATACTACTGTTTGTGATGGAAAAATTCTGTTAGATGTGTATTATTAGATATGATAGATATGAGCATCCATTTGCAGATATTCATTTAAAGTTCACCAATTATATACAATCCAATATTGATGATGCCATTCCTGATTCTTGCATTACCTTTCTGAATCAAAATTATACATTTTTTACTCTAATACTAATTTTGTCGTATGAAGTTGTGTTCATGTTTCTTAGTATACTCTGTTTGCATAATCCTTGATAGGAATAATAAATCAGAAAACTAATCTCACGAATAAAATAAGTTATTGATCCATATTCTCTTTTCTTTTTGAACTCTGATTTTGTTTCTAATCTGTTTTAAAATTTTACACTATCCATGAGTAGGAGCTTCATTCTTGTTTGTCCAAAATATGCTTTTCTGCCTCATCCTTATGAAATTGAAAAGATAATTAAATGTTTATTTGGTTTCTTTAATTGTGAGAGAAAATCTTGACTTCCAAAAATTGATGCTAAGTTCCATTACCATGGAAGCTGTATTAAGCTTACGGCCTCAAACCTTTAGCTTTATGGAAGAAAAGTACCTGCAATAAGCTGGAGAACCTGATGGCTCCTAAAAAAAATGTTTTATGATGGCAGAGTTGGGTCCTGTCATCTTAGTGGTACCTTATTAATGCCACTAGAGGCCTGGTGAAGTTGTAACAGTCCTCCTATGTGTTTCATTGGTTTTGCAAGATGCATCTTCTTATTGCCTTGCATTACATCTATTTTTATCTTAGTTTTGTCCCCATTTAGTTCTGTCAGATGTATATTTAAATCTTGTCCTAGGTTTACATACACAATTTTGTAGCCAGCAATTGTTTGGCAGCAGCAAAATGATGCCGAACAAAAGATTATCAGTTTGTTGACTACCCCTGAGAAATTCAAATTTGTTTCCTTTTTGTGTACATCAGCTTCTTCAGTAGATGGCCACACCACACACCTTTCTGTTTGCTTCTGTTCTTGGTTTCTGGTGGGTAATCAAGAAATATGATTTTGTTGGTTATTCTTTGCCGTTGTTCCCTTCAGGACAATATCTGTCGGATGTAGTTGGAAGTCCCTATTATGTTGCACCCGAGGTTTTGCTGAAGCATTATGGACCTGAAATAGACGTATGGAGTGCTGGTGTTATCCTATACATCTTACTGAGCGGAGTTCCACCATTTTGGGCAGGTAGCTATTTGTGAGCATACATCTGATTTTTTGCATTTTCAAAATTGCAGTTGTATCACTAACATTTTTCTTCATTCTTTTATTCTCTTAACGATATCTATGTGTTCTTTATCCAATATGTGCAGAAACTGAATCAGGAATCTTCAAACAGATATTGCGAGGAAAACTAGATTTTGAATCTGATCCATGGCCTAGCATATCAGAAAGTGCGAAAGATTTGATAAGAAAGATGCTTGAGAGAGATCCAAGGACAAGAATTTCTGCTCATGAAGTGCTATGTGAGTAGCTTCATTCTTTTTAATCCGGAAAGCTCTATCATCTTGTTCTAGCTGCTCCAGCTCTCGAGAGCTCTCCCATTTGTGTGAGTCTTGATGATATGTTTGACATATGTATCAGGTCACCCATGGATTGTGGATGACACAGTTGCTCCAGATAAACCACTAGATTCTGCAGTGTTGTCACGCTTGAAGCACTTCTCAGCTATGAATAAACTCAAAAAGATGGCTTTGCGTGTATGTCTTACTAATTTTTTTTTTTAAATTTTTCTTGCTTATGGTTTTTTTCTGATCATTGGAAGTTTTTCAACGGTAATCCAGCAGTCAACCTATTGATGAAGTGACTTGGTTTTTAAATTTTATTTTCTTGTTCAGGGATTGATACTGCATAGTTACTGGAAATATTGTTAGAAGGTGAAGAATAACTGCCTTTGAAATGAATCATGAAATGAATGAAAGCAGCATAAAAAAAAAAAATGGACTTCATAGTATAGGTGGTGATGATATGTATTCATATCTGAATTGGTAGTTGTTTAAATGTTTCTAGAGTATAGAATTAGTATAGAATTCACATGCAAAGACATTGGTCTTCGCATATGAGGACTTAATGTAGAAAAATGTGGTGCTGTATATAAATCAAGATATTAGAATACACACAGATTTATTGGCCAAAGAATTTTTGAAATGGATAGAAATGAACTAAAAACAGATTCTAAAATATTTCTTGCAGAGCTAGATAGTGGTTTCTGAAATAACCATGGACTACTTACCATTCTCATCAAGAGATTTGGCACACCAATCATAGTCATTAATTTTTGGACATCAGTTTTCTTTTTCGTATTAATTCTCTTCATTTTGATTATTTTATTCTTCATGCAAATTCTAAAGTTCTGTGATATGGTTAGAGATTTTTCCCATGGTGTATACAATATTTCTACTATGAATTTGTATACATTATTTTCTTAGGAGTCTTATTGGCCAGACTGTAAGTGACAACACATTGTCAAGGATGTCGGTTTAGATGCTTGTGGAATTTATGGCAGTGCTTAGCCATCCCTATATTGATGAAATTGTCAGTTCTTTCATTTCCTATTGTTTTGTGTTACAAGTTTCCAGAAATGTTAGCTTCATTTTCACTTAATTGTGTCAAGTTTAGCATGAATTGGAGTGTCTCCACATATTGATTTACATGCCATTGGCCCTTATTTTAGCATATTGATTTTTGCCTAGCTTTTTCTCATTATATATGAAAGATAATATATATATATATATATATTATGTTTCTCTAATAAGGATGCCCTTTATTTACCAAAATAAGTATGTCATAATGAGAGCCGTTGAGTTGACATAATTTAACATATAGGAATTACATATATTCAAAATTTCTCAGATGTTGGACATATTAACCATCTAATAGATTTGGATCATATCCATGGAAGGGTAGTGGAGTGGAAAACTCTCATTATATTGTAGTGATAGCATTTGGATTTCCTTTGTCTCCAATTAAGTATCTACTATAATGGTGCTTCGAGTACTGCAAATGTTAATCATGGTTCCACTGAGGTAGGTATGACATGTAATCGCTAAACCTTTGACCCATTTTTTTTATGTTACATTTCAAAAGTGATTCTTGGACATGAATGTAAAGCCTACATGGATGCTATCATACAATATATGATGAACATTTATTTGCCATTTCTGGTGTCATGCACATTGACCATGGTAGTACTTGGCCCCTTTTTTTTTTTTATTGGTTCTATTTTTATGTGGCCAATCATGTATATTTTGGTACTTAAATGAATTATTCATTAATTTCTTGCACTGAAAAAATTTCTTTGTAGGTCATAGCAGAGAGACTTTCAGAGGAAGAAATTGGCGGTTTGAAAGAGTTGTTCAAAATGATTGACACAGACAACAGTGGGACAATAACATTTGAGGAACTGAAAGAGGGCTTGAAAAGAGTGGGATCTGACATGATGGAATCTGATATTAAAGCTCTAATGGATGCGGTAAATACTCATAAATTGTGACTAAAGATAATGGTACTTTTATGTTCTTCCATGTATTAGTTATAACGTGATTATATTCAGTGACAGTAAACATGTTTTCTGTGGAACTTGGCAGGCTGATATTGACAACAATGGAACAATAGAATACGGTGAATTTATTGCTGCTACCTTGCACTTAAATAAGATGGAGAGAGAGGAGAACTTAGTTGCAGCCTTTTCCTTTTTTGACAAAGATGGTAGTGGTTTCATAACCATAGATGAGCTTCAACAGGCCTGCAAAGAGTTTGGCCTAGGCGAAGTCCATCTGGATGAGATTGTCAAAGAAATAGATAAAGATAATGTAAGTCTCTAAAGTAATCTGGAGTTCAATAATTCTGAGTTTCCAATCTGACATTTGTAGTTGGTCTGTTCTACATTATCTTCTTATTCAGGCATGGATAATATTTTTACCTGTATATTAAGTCAGAGCCATCTAAAATTTTAAGCAGTAGAAATTTAGTAAAATTAAACCATATGATGCCTTAATTTTCTTGCTTAGCTAGATAGAGAATTATGTAGCTTTACTAACTACTGAGATCTGAGGAGCATCAGATTATTTTAACCTAAACCTGTTGCATTTCTTAGAAGCTGAGTAGTCCTGGCAGGCACATCCCTTGGATGGACATGAAGCTGCAAGGAAATCTAGTGGAGCAGGGGTAGGCAGATTTTATGGTTTGGATCAGTTTGATTTTGCTTTTTTTGAAAAAAAAAGAAAAAAACCAAACTGATAAGTATCAGTTTGATTTTTATGGATCAAAGCAATATATATTTTTAATGAATTTTTATTTTAATTTTATTTAAATAAATATGTTTTGTTTAATATTTTAATGGGTACAAAGTGGTTCATTCATATTAAATCAACACAACATTTCAAAAAGGTTAAAAAACTAAAAATATATATTTTTTCTGAATTTAGCGCCAATAAAATTAAAATATATATATTTTTTGTTTAAGTTCAAACCATTAATCCAACTGAACCTACATATGTTGGTTTGATTTGGTTCAATTTGTTATCTGCTAATGTTTGAATTAGTTTGGGTCATCCACAGTTTTGGATCAGTTTGGATTTTGAACCAAAACCAATCCTAACCGATATTGCTTCCCCTTATATTGGAAAATTAGCAAAAGTATGTTAGTCAATGAAAGAATAACGGAGTAGCTCTATAATTTTTCTCTCTCTGTTTGTTTATTTGTCTATTTATTTATTTATTTTTAACTCTAAATAAAGTTGGGGAACTCTAAATAAAGCTTTTGTAGGGGAAAGAGAGTTAAGTTCTGCGTATTATAATGTTTTACATGACGGTGGATTTAGGCATGAGAGCTGCATTGGGGAACTTCATAACATGAACCACTTTTTCATTTTTCAACTTCTGATAATCGTGCAATTCGAGTGAGAGTTATTGGGGTATTGTATTTGACAAAGTTGTTTTCAATTCTATGGCAAATGTGAGGTGGCAAATTAGAACTCAAATACTTACTAGCTTTAGCTTTTGGGTTGTGGTTATTTAGAGTCTTCTGATATCATAAAACCACAAAGAATATGATTTGTGCACATTGAGAGACTGATTTACATGATGGTAGCCATCTTCTTTCTTGGGCTGCTTTTGTGTTTTACTGTGGTCTCTATTTTGAAGCAGTAGCCATCTTCTTGATGCTTTTTGGATTTAGCACGTTTGGATTGCCAATTTGCTGCACAAACATTATGATGGCTGTGAAGTAATTTGCAGTCTATTTTTATTGCCAATATATAATGTAATTTCTAGTAAACTGGACTTGAGGAACTGGTATGGTATCCATATATGTTGCTTATGTGCTTATAAAACATGGATGAATGTGATTAGTTTCTTGGGAAATTGCTGGTTAATTTCTTGCTAGGAATTACTGTCTTTTTGAATCACTAAAACTCTATTGAAATGGCAGCTCTTCCATTAAAAGAGTGTATTTCTGACCCTAATATTTTCCAGGATGGGAGAATAGATTATGGGGAGTTTGCTGCAATGATGAGAACAGGCGATTCTGGAGTTGGCCAGAGCAGAACTATGAGAAACAATTTGAATTTCAATTTAGCCGATGCTTTCGAAGTGAAAGATCCAACCGAAGCTACTGGCTGAAAGCAACCTTCTGTTGTATGTATAGTCAGGGAACATGTTATCACCAAAAGCTTCCTGGCATACTATCTTTTGGCTATTTTTTCTTTTTTTGGTTTGATGATGAGGTTTTGTTTGAACTAATTCACTTTAAAATTGTTGCTCATTAACATCGATCAATCAATGTGACTAACAAAAACTGGTGATATAATGTTATAATCTTCAATCAATGTAGATATCAACTTCTTGCGCATTGATTTCTTATACTAGTGTATTGTCTGTTAGCTTTTACTTCTTGGTTGTCAAACCAACGCAACGCTTAACAGCAAATTTTCTATCTTTAAAGTTTAGGACGGAAATTTTTTCAAACCTAAATTAAGATTGATTTTATATAATTTAATTATTTAAATTTAAAATAAAATAAAATAAATATAACTGAGGGTTATCTCTTGTTCTCCAAGCTAACATGTTTTCTTTTGCATTTTTATCTGTCAATAATGTAAAAAATAATTTATGGCATAATTTTGAGATTGTAACCAGGATGATTAGATAATATAATAAATGTCATAATAGTGTATTCGTATGAAGTTGTAATTTTGTCGTGTCAAATAAGAATTAATTTGAATCAAATCTGTTTAATAATCATATTAATAATTGAAAATTTTAATTCAACACAATTAATAAATAGTTTAATTAGTTATAATTATGTCATTTGTTTAATATATATATTTTTATATATTGTAATATATTTTTATAATATTTATGATATTATATACATAAATATTAATTTATTTTATTTTAAATATAATTAAATTATTTAAAAAATATAAAATAAAATATAATTATTTAAATAATTAATCGTATCATAAATAAGTTTAAGTATCAATAATTTTAAATTTAAATTCAAAACGATTATTAAATATAATATATTTTATTTATTTATTTAATAATATTCTATTTTATATTAATCTAAACTTGTAAATTTTTATTAAATTTGTATTAGACTTCTATCAAAAATTATAAGTACTATATAACAGTATAAGATTATATTAAAAAAATTTTGTATACATAACACTACTTTCCAAATAAATTGGGGAGTAACTTTAACTGCTAATCATAACCGCATCAATTCTTCTTTCGTGGTTTTTTTTTTTTACACTTTTTTTTTTCAAAAATAAATAGCGAAATTAGAAATATATAAAAGGGCAAATTGGTCAATACACTTTAAAAATAGGATAACATCACGTTGCACTCGCACAAAATTGGAGCAAAGAGGGAGGAGAGAGGAAAGCCGAGGAAGACGCCATGGCAGCATCGTCTTTTGCAACACTTGCGCTCTGTTCTTCTCTCGCAATTCACTGCAAAATCTCAAAGCATCATCATCCTATCCAAAACTCTTATACCTCACTTCTTTCCCTCTCAAAACCAAAAGTCTGCCCTTCTTCAGCACTCTCCACAAGACCTACTTTATCATTAACTCCCAAATTTTCCCTGTCCGAAGCGCCCGTTTTAGAGTCTGAACCCGAAGCCCAAGTCGTAGTGTCCACCGCCGAGCTTGCAGAGTCTACCGCCAAGGAAGAGCCCAAGCGTGAGGAAGTGTTCGCTGTTGTGATGGTTAGTAACATTTTGATTATTGGTGTTGAAAAATGAAGCTTTCATTGTGTCCTGTGTGATTCTAGAGTAATTTTGTATAAACCCAAATGTTTGTTTTGATGTTTTTTACCTTTTCGTAATCGTTTTATGTTTGGCCAGACGTTTTGTTGTTTTGATGCAACTGGTATATATAAATGTCAACGCCCTTATGCCTTATCTTCAAACTCAAGTTTTCAGGTAAATAAAATAAAGTGGCAAATTCAATTGGTGTCAAGTTAATAATTTATTTTATTTTATTCTTAATAAATTGGCATAAACACTTAATTTTACTTTATTCTTAGCAAATTGGCAAGTTTCAACTATTAAGATAATTTTATCCTGCATGACTATCAAGACTGTTTACATTTAAAACAATATTAAATATAAATAATACAAATAAATATTATTTTATATAATAAAAATTATTGTAGCTCTGTGATGAGTGAATTATTTCAGATTCTTGTGATTTGAGTTTGATTCCCTTCTAATAATTTTTTTATTATTTTATAATAAATAAAAAGTAGGCTAATTTGTACAATTTCATGCCCAACCCCACTACAAGGCTCAATTTCTTCAAGTCTCACTAGAGGTCTCGAATTTGAGCCCTGCTTGGGTTCAAAATCGAACCCCAATGGTGCCCTAGTGGGGCTCAATTTCGAGCCCAACTTGAAATAACTTCGGATAAATGGTTATACGAAAGCAAAACTGTTTAAAGTTGTGAAATTGGTTAACTTGGTAAGAATAGCGTAAGAGTAATTATTTACGGACATGACCTTCAAAATAAAGCTATTTTAAAATTTTTTTTAATTTGATTTAAAGTCTAGTGTTCAAACATTTAGGGAAGCACCAAAAATTTAAAGAAACAAATTATTTGTATTCAGGCAACAAAGTCCATTAAATGGGCTTGCATGTGAGCGAACATTTAGGTAAAGTGATAAAATCAACAACATTATTTCCTGCTATGCATTGTATTGTTATAGAATGAATGAAGTATAAAAGTGCTTTTTTTTGGGCTCATGCATTTGCTTATGTGCTAGATAGAGATTGTCTTATTCTTTTCCTACTTTGGCTCAGGAGCTGACAATTTGTCTCATGGATGATTTGTAAGCATTGTGTGATTTCCTAGATGGCGGTTGTCGGTATTTTTATGTCCTTGAAACTAGTTAGTTAGTCATATGTTTGTTAAGGTTGTTTAGGCTTTTGGAGTAAATAATGGTTTCCCAGTTGGCTTTTTGCTAGTATTTGACGAGTATAATTTGGTGGTTACCTGGTTGATATTTTTTATTTTTGTTTGTGCATATAGTGTTATTTTCTTTATGTTTTAGCATCACGTGGAGTAGCATATTCCAGTTTGTTCTTCAAGATATGATCTTTTAATTATAATGTACATTTGTCTTTGCATTTCTTCTTTGGGACTGTGCATGTTAATGAACTGCTGTTTGTCTTTTGGTTTTATTTAGATTGGGTCACGCCAATATATTGTCTTTCCTGGGCGATATCTTTATACTCAGAGGCTAAAAGGTGCAAATCTCAATGATAAGGCATGTGATTCTGTCTTTCTTCTCTTCCTTAGTTGTTATTTGAATTCACATTGCATTTGTTGCGGTTTTCTGAGATATTAGTTATGTCTTCAGTCATTGTTGTGACATTCTAGTTGCTTTAATTTAAGGGTTCTAAAATCCAAATTAAAACTCGTAAGATAACGAATCAATTGTAATATGACAAGTATTCACACAAGACAGATCTAAAGGAAAATTGTACCAATATGTAGGCTCTTTGTAACCACAGTGAAACCATACAGCATGGCCTTTCAACCTTCAAACTACATTACTTTTTTGAGGAGTTATATTGTTTGGTCTCGGTACTTTGTGAGGATGTTTATTCCTTATTCAGTGTAAAAGGCTGTTTCATCTTAATATTGGTTCCTTAGCTTTGCATTTTGATGGTGGCTTTTGATACAACATAAATGTCTTTAGGAAACTGAAGTCGTCACATCTATCAATTACTTGATCTCCTTTTTCAATGTTTTAAATCAATTTCCATTGCACCTACAATTAAGGCTCTAGCTTCTATCAGTTTAGAGTGCATCTAAGTATCTCTTAATCCTGGTTATCGTTAGCTTTCAAAAGGTTGAATCAGAAAGAGAAAGAAGAGTTATGGATGATGATTTCGAGAGCCAATTTTTAGATGTTATAAAGAAAAATGACTATGAATACCTGAAAACTGCTTCTCCTTTTTCCTTCAGAAATTTGTAATCTTAAAGGATATATCGTATTGTATTACATTTATTTGGAAGTCTCTTGTTAAGTGAGGGAAACACCAGATACAACACATTTAGTGTCTGATAGTTCTGGTTTTTGATCAAACTTACATGAGTTTGTCATAAGTTTTCATTGTCCATACTGATTTTCTTCTACTCAGCATATAGGAAACTGTTCAGATAAAGTTATTATCTCATAATCAATTCACGGTGATTTGTCATATCATAGATCAAAAGCACCGTAAAGGACATAAGAATTTATTTAAATTCATCAATGGTCTAAGATGGGGCAATCTGGCTGCCTTAGTTTCTTGTCGCATAGCTAAAGAATCAATTGCATGTCTGTTCTGCAAATTCATCCACATTCACTTTGATGTTCTCATTGCTTGCATTCTGCCTCAACTATGATGTTTTTATTCTTATGCAGATAATTTTGAACAAGGTGTTACTTGTGGGAACAAAGACAAGTACCTATATTGGAAAACCTGTGGTGACTAATGCTGCTGTGCATGCAGTAGTCGAGGAGCAGGTGATTCACTTCCTCATGATGTTGTGTTATAAATATCCTATTATATAGTCCTTGCTTTTCTCTGTCATCTTATCATATGTCACTTCCCCTCTACTTATCTGTCATCTTGTTATATATAAACTTTTCTATATACAGGGACTAAACCCCAAAGTAATTGTCTTCAAATATAAGAAGAAGAAGAACTATCGGAGGAATATTGGTCACCGACAGGTATTATAAATCTCCTTTTGTTATTCATCAGCAAATTAGTGACTACTACAGATTTACTGCATTGACGTAAAAATGGCTTTTATGTTGTTTGGTTTATTAGGTTTTTTTTTTTTTTTTTTGTGTTACTTTTTGTTGCAATGAAAGCAAAAAATGTCTGTCATTCTATCATGGCCGTTAAACCTTTTGAAACCAGTCATTAGACAATAAGAACTACTGCATTGGCAAGAGTGCTTCATTGAACACTTTTTAAGGAAACATGAAAATGGGTCAAAGCATGTTAGTTCCTTAAGTGTCATTCGTAGTTGCAACATGAGCTACCGTGGTTATCTGCTTTTGGACTGTCCTCTCCTGTCATCAAATGAATGCCTTGATGTGATTTTGATCTGGTTATGTAGCCAAATACACGGATAAGGATAACTGGCATCACAGGTTTTCAAGACTACCCAGCAGTGACACTTGACTCCTTAGAATCTGTTGCATAGGTTTCGGCAGTTTTTGAGTAAGTTAATTGACGTCTAATTGTTCTGCGAAGTGTCTTTCCTCTTCCATTTAGTATGTATTTTACCTTTGCAAGTTAAGTTGTTCAGATTGAGTTACAAGTGTTTAAAATTAAATTATGAAATCAATTTTTTTAACTGTGAAATTACGGAATTTGTATTTCAGTAGTATTTTCATATGTTCCTTCCCAATATCCTGATGCAAGCCAAATTTGGACCAGACTTTTGTATCATGTTCTAAGAAAATTAATCAATTGAAAAATCAATGCAGACATGAATGTGCATGTACTTGAAAAAGATTAGCTGGATTTAGCAATCCCTCTGCCACTGGTAACTAAGGTTGTGGTAGTTTCGATTCAAGCAGAATGCAAAAAATAACAAAGAAGCAAAACTGATTCGGTAACTTGCTTTGACTTCATAGTGTATTCGTTGAGGCTTGAGGCTTTTGGACGGATGAATTTGGGGTGGCAATTTAATTTATTATATCATATTTATATCAAATTATATTTATGTCATGTCAAATAGAAATTAAATCGAATTCGATCCGTTTAATAATCGTGTCAAGAGTTAAAATTTTAAATTTAATACAATTAATAAATGATTAAACAGATAATAATATATAAATCATAAATATTATTTTATAAAATGGTAATATATTTTTATAATATTTACGATTTATATATATAATATTAATTAATTTTATTTTAAGTACAATTAAATATTTTTAAAAAATGTGATAATACAATTAAATTATTTAAAAAATATAAAAATAAAATAAAATTATTAAATTATAAATAAGTTAATATATTATAATTATCTAAATAATTAATTATGTTATAAACAAGTTCATGTGGTAAGAATTTTAAATGTAAATTTCACATGATTATTAATTGTATCCTATCATGTTTACTCATTTAATAATCGTATTATTTTATGTTAATTTGAATATGTAAATTAGTATCAGTTTAGCAGGTCGTATTAAAAATTGTCAATCTTAACTGCACCCTACAATAAACAAAAAACTCATTTACCATTGTTGTTTGGGCCTCATTTATAACTTTCACAAGACATTATTGTTTAATTTCCCTTTATATATCAAGAATACAAGTTAATCTTTAATCGTTAAAATAGTTAAATTACTAGATATAGGTTTGCCTAAAGATAACTTATGATTAGTATATTCTAATTAAAGAAAGAATAAAAGATTAACATAATTATCAAAACTGTACAAGGTATAAAATTTGTTAACTTTAAATTAAAAACCCGTTGTACAAGGTAGAGAATCTGCTTGTTTCAAATGGAGAATTGATTGTATAAGGTATATAATTCGCTAACTTCGTTGACAATATATAAAACTTTAACTCATCAGAATTTATTAGTATTAATTTTGTAAGTGAATTGTACTTGCCAAAAGCTTGTTAATATGCAAGTGTTATACATGAGAGTAATCCTTCTAAATCTATTAGTTATTAAATTTATGAGTGAAATTGCACCTGGCAAGAGCTTAATAATTTCTTTAGTAGAGGATTGTACGTGGATGCTTATGATATATGAAGATGGCTTAATACTTTGATTAGTTGACAATTGGCTTTTATTTTTCTAGCAAATAGCACATGCAAGCTACACGTAGAAACTTCAGGAAATATACAAGCAAATTGGAGATTAAATGATTCCCTTTTTTATTCAACATTAGAAGCAACCTAAAGTGCATTGTAGAAGAGAAAAGAAACAAAAAAACAAATAAGAAGAAAGAGTAAGAGAAGACTTGATACTTGATTTATTTTATTTTAGATAAATTCTATAAATTGCCCTCAGTTTAGTCTTCAATTAACAACCTCCATTGTAGTATGTGAAAAATTTTGAAATTTGAAAGTGTTTTTAGTTGACATATGAGATAGTGTTTTTGTAAAATTTGATAACTTTTCATGGTCATTTGAGTTGTTAGAATGATAGTTAAATGATTAATGGTTGCTAAAAAATGGATAAAACAAAATGTTATTATGCTTAAAATTTATAACTTAGTTTATAGGAAGAAGAAAATTATGAATTTTTGCATATTGTTAGCAGATATATGTGATTGTTTAAAATTTAAATGCTTTATATTCTTGATTGCAAAGTGTAGAATTTTCGGTCATGATCTTGTCATGTTTAAAAATTCATAATTTACAAAATTGGTTGTATGAAATTCTGAAATTTTAAGGACTCATGGTAGACATGACAAGCTTTCTTTTGGGATAAGATTCATCAAATTTGAAGTTGATTTTGGTTGTCAACTCTGGTAGTAAATGTGCTTCAAAATTCCAGAAAGTTGGAATTTTACAACTTAATATAAAAAGATGTTTGGAACTTGTTTAGGATTTAGGAATAAAGGCATTAAGTTAGTGAATTTATTTATTTCTTTTTGTCATAGGATATGCTATTCTTTAGCTGGTAAGTTATCTTTTCCTTAGGTTAAGGTAAGCAAATCATAAGTAAATGCTTTGTGAAACATTAAGTAAATGCTTATTATTTATTTTCAATTGATATGCCAAATTTTATTGTATTTAATTGTTATTTGATGTGAATTTTGTGATTAGAAACATTAAAAAATATTTTAGCTCAATGTCGATGGTTATTGATATGTTCTGCTTTGGCACAAGCCATTGGGATAAACAAGTGACTTTTACTAGTGAAATTTTATTTTGATATATTGCCAAATAGGATATATTATATGATTATGATTTGGAGTCATGTAGGTGTAGGTGACACTAATTGGCTAGAATCCCTTTTTCTCATAAATGTATATTAATGCTTTGTTGGCAAACATTCTATAAATTTTTGTTAAGTTATTTTCTCTTACAAAGATATTAAATTTTCTAATATTCACATTGATAAAAACTTGTATGGTTTACTTATTAAGTAGACAGCTCATCCATTATCAATTATTTGTATAGACAATAACAAAAAGTAGTAAGAATAGTTGGTCCTAAGGAAGAATAGTATGCATTGTGTATTTTTTTTTTTGTAATGCTAGCATATATGACTTGATTTTGTAGCCGCAGTTGTGTAATACAAGGAGTATGTAAGGTTAATAGTTATTAATCTAAAGTACTTGTATATCAATAACTTCTTTTGGTAATGTTTGAATATAATATATATGTTATTTTAATAAGTAATAATTCTCATTTAATGATAGAATGTGATTAGTTATTTTTACTTAAACTATGAAAGATATATTTTTATTCTAATATATTATATGTCAATTATTTTTGTTATATTTTTAGGACGTCACAATAAATGTTTAATGAGTTATATTGTGTTTTGTGATAGTATAGAAGCCTTATGAATTTTCAATTTTGATTATAAATTGAATTACTTAAATTAGTATTCGTTGTGATAGTTAAGAGGTAAATATACTATACTTTTTAAAAATGAATCATAATAAATATATGTATGTGTTTGATTATACTTTTAAAAGTATTTCTCAATGTTAGTATTATGAAAGTATTGATATTCATAATATAATGTATTATGTGTTTGTTCATGTTGATGTGATTACATATGTGATGCTTATAAGTTACATGCATTGACATTAAAGTATAAATATATGCATTGTATTTGAAGTGATTAGGTATTGATTTTGTAAGAAAAATATTAATAAAATTAAGATTTGTGTGTTAGAATATTAAACTTTATTACTTAGTAGGTAATTATATGTGTACAAGGAGCCTTTATAAATATGATCATTCTTTCGAACTTAGTATTATTGTTAAAAATTGTTCAGTATTTCGTATGACATAAGAGATATTTTTAGGGATATCCTTAGGTAGAATATCTTTACATTCGAGAAGACATATTTGTACAAGTGATAGAATTTATTGTTGATCATGGTGAGAGAGTGACTCTTATCTTCTAACATAAACATTTATTGTTTTTAAAATTTAAATATCTCATTTACTCTTATCTCACATATGGTATGTTATTGACAAGTTGACAAGTGATAGCAACTTAATCAGTAATAAGTGATAAGTGAAATCCTATAAAATAGTAATTAAAAAGAGACACTCTTAATAAATTTTGAAAGAAGATTATAAAATGTTTAAGTGTTACAAAACTTTTAAAATAACTATGGTTTCATCTCATACTATATCATGTGCATACATTGTATACTAGTATGTATGTATTTTATGTATATAAAAAATTAGTATATTTATTGAGTTCAAAACTCAATATAATTTATTTTAATTTTTGGATGATTAAAGGTTTAAGTGCATAATGAATAGATTTAGCTGAGCTCTTATCATTTTATGATTCTTTAAAGGATTAAATATACTTGATGTTATTAAGTTTTGCTAGTTGTTCAAAAAAAATTTTTATTGTTAGGAAATGTTTATAAAGTTATATGAGTTAATTTTAATGTTTTTGTGAAATTTAAGTGTTGTAAGTTGAGAAAAATTACATTTCAAACTCTTTCGAATTTAGGGAGTGTGATAGCCATTGCCTTCACTTTGACCTTTATTTTGTTAGGATATATCATAGAAACTATTTGTGTTATCAACTTTAAAAATATTTTGCCTTATATATACATTATCTATTAATGAAAGAAAGAATTATTTATTCACAAATATAAGTTATTTTTTTTATTTAATCATGCATATAAATAAAGTATATTTGTGAGTTATCTTAATAATTTATTTAATTGTTAAATGAGATTATTAAAATTGTTCCCTATAGAGGTGATATCGAATAGATAATGATATCACATAATAAGTATATTGAATGTTTTTAATTAATATCATAAGATGATATTAAAATGAGTAACATGATAGTCATGTTATTAAAATATTAATATGGATTAAATAGTTATAGAGCTATTTTTTTGAACATGACTATACAAATGATAAATCACGTGGTACTACATATAGTTAATAATTTATCGTATAATTGTACTAGTGAGCGATATTATCCTTTGATCTAAGATATCATAGTCAAATATGGTATAGATGCACGTAATTAATATAATGTATAAGTACGAGATTAATCACGTCTTATATAATAAAATTAGTTTAATAATGTATTATTTAAATTTAAAAACAGATGATGGTCAAGACAAATCAACTGGTTTGATATATAGGATCAAAGTCTTTATTAACTTGATTTAAATTCAAATTCATAATTGAACATTGATAAATGAGTAAAATAGTTAATTTATGGTTTGAGTAATTAAATGTCACACAAAGAGTTCGTAGTAGTGAGTTAGCACATATTAATTGATGGTTTATATTAATGCCGATATAGAATTTTGACATATTATAGACCTTTACTGGATTAGGATTGGACGATAAAAATTTTTTATCCACACGGTATATACAATTGAGATGAGATTTGATAAAATATGACTTTATTGTGGTTTAGAAGCTATGGTATATTGTTTGATGTTAACCATAGTCGTTGAGCTTTTAAATAGTTTGAAACCCAAAAAATTTATAATAAGTTCATGGCTATTGTACAGTAAACTTACATGATTATATCATTAACCAAAAACAGTGAGAGAAATATTTGGGAGAGAAAATATTATTAGTAGCAAGGCTAACACTTTCAAGATAATACTTAGGTCGAAATAAATATATGTAAGTGTTATATATATTTATAAATTCTTTATAGTATTTGAAGAATTTTTACAAATTTGTATTAAAATATAATTTAATATAAATTATATGATCAAATTAATAATATTGATTATTGATGGACCTAAATATAATTATATAATTATTAAATAATTACATTTAAGTCCATAAAGATATACTTAATTATATTTGCTTAAAAATAAAGTAAATATTTTGTATTTAAGTACATAGACTTAAATGTACAAAAATAAAATTTATTGAATGATTACCATTACATTCATGACATATATCAATTTTTTAATTAAAGATGAGGGTAAATATAAAAAGCATGAATATTTGTTTAGTACATATATGGCTTGTTTTACTAAATCAAAGCAAGAAAAATCCATAAACCATAGAATTTCTCTCAAATTCAGCCAAACTTTTCTTCAAGACTTTTAGTGGTGTAGATTGTGGTTTCTTCACAAAATTGACGATTAGTCTTCATCCCTATGTGCCTATGCATGCTAAAACTCATCTGGGGTTGAAATTTATGCATATACGAGATATATGCACACTTGACATTTCGTGTTTGATGAAATACTTAATGAACTCGAGTTTATGTTTAATGAATGTTAAGATGTATTTTAATCCTTCATATTTTTCTTACAATTTACATGCTTCTCCATTGTTAATCTCAAAAAAGTAGGGACTTTAAATTCACCCATATGTATCATGGAATTTCGTCAAGTAAAGCTTTCATATTGGGTCTTACTAAAAGGTGAATGAAAGAGGCCATCTCTATAGTCGTTAAGACTAATTTGATGCAGGATATTGCTACTAGTTTGGTTAACTAGACTTTCATATTGAGTTGAGGTTTCTCAAGCAATGTTGGTGCTAATATTTGGTCTTGAATTTTCATTCTTCTAATGTTGATCGAGAACAATCACGACGCAACAAATTTAGCACAAATGTTTTGTGCCTTTTTTTTTTTAATCCTAAATGGTCTAGTATTTTCTACTTACTATTTTTTACCTGTTTTCTTTAGGATTACTTCAAATTTTACTTAGTTTAGGATTCCTATTTAATTTAGTTTTTTTATTCCAACTTTCTTTAGAATTACTCTAAACTCTTCCTAGTTAGTGTAAAAAATATTGATAAAAGAATGATGAAGTTTCAAGTGTAAAAGAAAGTATTGATTTTTCTACCTTTTTCATTTACAATGATGTGTTTATATATATGAGTTTGTAACAGATAGTTTTTCAAATTTTTGATCGTTACTGTTCACAATGGCTATTGTTCAACGACTAATTTATTTGTCTTCTTGTATCTAGTTGCTTGTAATGAGCCTTGTAGATTGTGTGAATAATTTTGGGCCTTCTACTAGGCTATGACTATTATTTTCAACACTCCCCCTCAAGTTGGGCTTGAATAAATTAATCAAGTTCAACTTACTAACAAACTTGTGGAGTTGTTGAATACTTGGAGGTTTGGTAAACACGTCCGCCAATTGATCTTCACTCTTGACATAAGACATTGAGATTGTCTTGTTCAAATACTTTTCTCTCATAAAGTGACAACCTACCTCTATGTGCTTGGTCCTCTTATGAAATATCGGATTATTCGCAATATATATTGTCGATTTGTTATCACAATGTAGTTTCATGGGTGCCTCCATATTAAAACTTAAATCTTCAACCAATGCTTTCAACCATATCAATTCACTAGTGGTTGAAGCCATTGCTCTATATTCAGCTTCGGCACATGATTTGGCCACCACAATTTGCTTTTTACTTTTCCAAGTCACCAAATTCCTACCAACAAAAGTGCAATATCCGGTTGTAGACTTGCGGTCTTCAATACTCCTTGCCCAATCAGCATCTGTGTAGGTGAGAATTTGATGATCTCCATGTTTTTTCATAAATATTTCTTGTCCTGAAGTTCCCTTGAGATATTTGAGTATTCGGTCCACTATTTCCATGTGATTCGTCATTGGACAAGTCATGAATTGGCTCACCTGATTCACAGTAAAAATAATGTCAGGTCTAGTAATGGTTAAAAAGATTAATTTACCCATAATTCTTTGATATTGCTTAATGTCTGGAATTAGTTTGCCTTCCTTCTTTTTGGTTTGTCCTTCAATTGGTGTTGAAGCTATCTTCCCTCCAAGCTTACCTTTTGATACAAATCATGGCATAACTTCAAAGAATTCAATTCAAATTTTGATTGGTCCAGTTACGAGAGCACAAGTAAAGAAATTCAAAGATGCACTTATCGGGCTAATTCAAGAAGTTTGGACCCAAGTAAATTCATGGAGACCCATTAGACTTGGTCCACATATCCAGCAAAGATGGATATGCATGATTCAAACTTTAGAAAAGTCTAACCAAATCTAAACTTGATTTTTTAACAAATAAAATAGGAATATTTAGGAGTGTTTGAGTTAATTTATAAGTCTATTTAATTAGTCAGCTTTCCTTGGAGTATTTGAGTTTATTTATAAGTCTATTTAATTAGTTAACTTTCCTTGCTGTTTTAGGTAAGTACAAGATACGATTTTACCTATAAAAATGTACCTTTGAATAAGAAGCAATCAGAATTCATTAGTCAAAAATTGAGAGTTATTTTCTCTTTGGTTCTTTGAAGAACTATTCGAACTTATCAAAAATTATTCTTGTGGCGTTCATCAGTGACTTATCGAACGGACTTTCATTACCGTTTGTAGCGTCTACATTATACCGAGGTTCTTGTTTCTTTATAAACAACGGGTCGAGGTTCCATTCAAATCTGATCGTAGAACGATCTCGAGTTCCTTGTTGAATTCGGGTCTAGTTATTCTTAACAAGTTTCGTATCATTTGGTATCAAAGCAAAAGTTATTCTAGCGTCAAGTTTGCCTATCCCTTTTGTTATTTTTTTCGTAATCTGTTATTTTTTTCGCAATTCTTGATATAAAAAAAAAGAAAAAAAAAGTGAAAAAAACAAAAGAAGTGAAAAAAACAAAAAAATAAAAATTTCATATTTTACTTTGTCATCAACCCTAATATTTGTGTATCAAATTCTAATATATTCCTTGTGATTCTCAATTTCCAAATCAGTGGGTATAAAATTGAAATACTTTGTGTGAAATTAAAACTTTTAAAATCCGTGACACGACTTTATTTTCAACCTTTATTTTGCCGTAGTAAGTCTTGAAGAATTGTTGCAAGAAATTTTTTGGTTATTGTTTGTTAGTTTGAAAAGAACCGAAAGAGAATTATTGAGTGGAAAAAGGTAAGAGTGGTGAGAGTATTAGAAGGATAAAAGCCACAAAATTTTGAGTGAAATACGAGTGCAGAGTGATTAATATTCTTGAGTGTAAACACGTAAGGGAGAGAATTATGATGTCCTTTTTTTTTTTTTTTATAACTTATCTCCTGCAGAAATTATGTCACAACACGTCCACGAGGAAGCACAAACAGGGATGAATTCAAAGTTATATATAGAAGCTTTGGTGGGAGAGATGAGATAGATGATGAAGCTAAAATTAGGGCAAATTAGTGAACGGTTGTTGGATAGATTATAAAATGCTAATCGGAGGAATCGGAGGGAAAGCGTTCAACAATGGCATACAGTAGAATATTTTGAGGAATATAACAACGGCAGTTTTGAGGAGGAAAATAGACATTCAGTTGGCAGTAATAGGAGGGTTGAACGTGTTAGAAAAGATTGGAATCGAGAGGATAATAATTTGGGCAGCATTAAGATGAAGTTACCTTCATTTCAAGGTAAGAATGATCCCGAGGTTTATCTTGAGTGGGAAAAAAAGATGGAGTTAGTTTTTGATTGCCACAACTACTCCGAGATGAAGAAGGTAAAACTTGCAGCTATTGAATTTTCTGATTATGCTATTATTTGGTGGGATCAATTGGTTTTAAATAGGAGAAGAAATAGAGAACGTCTAATAGAAACATGGGAGGAAATGAAAATTGTGATGAGAAAATGGTTTGTTCCAAGTTATTATTATAGGGAGTTGTATCAAAAATTGTAAAACTTTACACAAGGCAACCGGAGCGTGGAGGATTATTATAAAGAAATGAAAATAACTATGATCCGAGCGAATATAGAGGAGGATCGATAAGCTATTATGGCTAGGTTTTTGAGTGATTTGAATCGAGAAATTGCAAACACTGTGGAATTGCAATATTATTTGGAATTAGAGGATTTGGTTCACATGACCATTAAAATTGAGCGTTAACTCAAGAGGAGAGGCAGCGCACATCTAAATAAAACTTCGAGTGCATTCTTTTGGAAACTGAATTTCACAAAGAAAGAAGACAAACGGTAAACATCTGCAACACCCAAGCACAAGTTTGAGCCCAAGTTCGAGAACACCAGCCACATTTCTCAATGTAAAATTGACACTTTTACCTCTAGAAACTGTGACATTAAATGTTTTAAATGTCAAGGCAGGGGACACATAGTAAGTCAATGTCCAAACAAGTGAGTTATGGTAATGCAAGATAATGGTGACATTGTGACTGATGATGAAGATTCTTACACAGATGACATGCCGCTATTGGAGAACATCATCGAGTAGGAGTATTTAGCCCCTGATGCATTAACATTAGTAACTAGAAAAGCGTTAAGCTTACAGGCAAAAGAAGTTGAAGAAGTGTAACGAGAAAACCTCTTTCATACTAGATGTCACGTCAAGAACAAGGTGTGTAGTATGATTATTGATAGTGATAGTTGTACTAATGTTGCAAGCACAATAATAGTGGAAAAATTAGAATTGCTCACGTTGAAGCACCCTAAATTGTACAAATTACAATGGTTAAATGATAGTGGAGAGATGAGGGTAAATAAGCAGGTGATAGTTGCATTTCGGATTGGCAAATATAAAGATGAAGTGTTATGTGATGTAGTACCGATGCAAGGTGGACATTTGTTACTATAGCGTCCATGGCAGTTTGATAGGCGTGTAAAACATGATGGCTTTACGAACAAGTACTCTTTTGTACTTAATCAATGACCAATCACTTTTGTACCTTTAACACCGCAACAAGTGTATGAGGATCAAGTGTGGTTACGAAAGAAGTGTGATCAAAAGAAAGAGAAAGATAAAAAGAAAACGAGTGACAATTCGAGAGAAAAAATTGAAAGAAAAAAAAAGTGCAGATTTAGTCGTTGAATACAAAATAGAGAGAAAAACAAATTTTTATACAAAAAAGAGTGAAATTTTTAAATCAGCCAATGATTGTACTTTTGTATAAAGAGGCGTTTTTAAATACTAATGAGATTAATCCTACTTTGCCTAGCTCTATAGTTTCTCTTTTGCAGGAATATGAGGATATCTTTCCCGAAGAAATGCCACAGGTATTACCTCCTATCCGAAGGATTGAACATCAAATTGATTTTGTACCTGGTGCGAAAATTCCAAACCAACCAGCTTATAAGAGCAATCCTGAGGAGACAAAAGAGGTTCGAAGGCAGGTGAGTGAATTGATGGCGAAAGGTTACATGAGGAAGAGCATGAGTCCATGTGCCATTCCAGTTTTACTTATACCTAAGAAGGATGGCATTTGGAGAATGTGTGTTGACTGTCGAGCAATCAACAACATTACGGTAAAGTATCAACATCCCATTCCTCGCTTAGAAAAGAGAAGTTATTTGCTAACTTAAAGAAATGCACATTTTGCACCGATAAGCTTGTGTTTCTTAGTTTCATTGTGAGTGTACAAGGAATACAGGTTGATGAAGAGAAAATTCGTGCAATTTAAGAATGGCCGAGTCCCACGAGCATAGGTAACGTACGAAGTTTTTATGGACTCGCTAATTTCTACCAACGGTTTGTGAAAGACTTTAGTATTTTAGCCGCACCGTTCCCTGAGATAATAAAGAAAAACGTTGGTTTCAAGTGGGGAGAAGAGCAAGAGAAGGCGTTTCAGCTCATCAAGCAAAAATTGACAAACGCACATTTATTAGCTTTACCTAACTTTAACAAAATATTTGAAATCGAATGTGATGCTTCTGGTATAGGTATTGGAGCTGTGCTTATGCAAGAAGGACGATCGATTGCGTATTTCAGTGAAAAACTAAGTGGAACAGCTTTAAACTACCCGACTTATAATAAGGAATTATACGCATTGGTTTGAGCTTTGGAAACATAGCAGCACTACCTTTGGCCCAAGGAGTTTGTGATTCACACTGATCACGAATCATTGAGTCACTTAAAAGGACAACACAAGCTGAACAAAAGACTTTCTCGTTGGGTGGAGTTCATTGAGACGTTTACATACATCATCCGATATAAGCAAGGTAAGGAGAATGTGGTTGCAGATGCACTCTCTCGCAGGTACGTATTACTCTTTACTCTTGATGCTAAATTGCTTAGTTTTGAACATATTAAAGAGTTCTATCCTTCAGACCCTGACTTTAGTGAAGAGTATATAGCTTGTGAGAAGACCCCTAATGGTAAGTACTTTAAACATGAGGGTTTTTTATTTCAAAAAAATAAGTTGTGCATATCAAATTGTTCTGTGCGTGATTTATTAATTAGAGAATCATATGGTGGAGGATTGATGGGACACTTTGGAATATCTAAAACATTAGCTGTTTTACAAGAACACTTCTTTTGGCCACACATGAAAAGAGATGTTGAAAGAACTTGCGATAGATGTGTCACATACAGGCAGGCAAAATCTCGAAAGCAACCTCATGGTTTATATACACTATTTTCCATTCCTAATGAGCCTTGGATTAATATTTCTATGGACTTTATGTTATGATTACCTAGGAGTAAACGTGGTAAAGATTCAATTTTTGTGGTTATGGATAGATTTTCTAAAATGGCACACTTTATTCCATGTCACAAAACGGATGATGCTTCACATGTTGCTGATTTGTTCTTTAAAGAGATTGTGAGATTACATGGTATGCCTAGAACAATTGTTTCCAATAGAGATGCTAAGTTCTTAAGTTATTTTTTGGAAGACTTTGTGGTGTAAGTTAGGTACTGAGTTATTATTTTCTACTGCTTGTCATCTACAAACTGATGGTCAAACTGGAGTGGTAAATAGAACTTTGTCTACTTTGTTAAGAGCTGTTATTAATAAGAACATTAAAACTTGGGAAGATTGTTTACCACATGTTGAATTTGCTTATAATCGTACTGTTCATTCTGCTACTAAATTTTCTCCATTTGAAATTGTGTATGGATTTAATCCATTAACTCCATTGAATTTATCTTCTTTACCCATGATTGAGCGAGTTCATCTAGATGGCAAAAAGAAAGCTGAATTTGTTAGGCAAATTCATGAGAAAGCAAGACTCAACATTGAGCGAAGAACGAAGCAGTACGCGAAACAAGCCAACAAGGGGCATCGCAAGCTTGTTTTTGAACCAGGAGATTGGGTTTGGTTACATATGAGAAAAGAGAGATTTCCGACGCAAAGGCATTCCAAATTACTTCCAAAATGAGATAGCCCTTTTCAAGTCTTAGAACGTATCAATGACAATACTTACAAGCTAGATTTACCAGGTGA
Source organism: Swietenia macrophylla (assembly GCA_032401905.1). Lineage (NCBI taxonomy): Eukaryota > Viridiplantae > Streptophyta > Magnoliopsida > Sapindales > Meliaceae > Swietenia > Swietenia macrophylla. The sequence goes on along the minus strand of CP135580.1, from coordinate 6,076,360 downwards.
ATACAATGTAAGTGCTACTTTTAATGTTGCTGATTTGAGTCCTTTTTGTTGATTAAATATATTTAAATGTGTTAAGCTTCCGATTTCAAATATTCAACAAAAACTAAGAGAAAATACAAGTAGATGAAAAGATATCAAGAGAGAAAAATAAATAGCCTTTTTTATTTCATGTGTCAAATATTTACACAACTTGGGTTTATATATACAACATTCTAACGGTTAGGTACAAGCTTACTTTACTTTCTAACAACTAGGTACAACAAATAACAACATATCTTTCAAATTTAAAAAACTAGCTGTTATTTTGTCCTTTAGTGAAAAGAAAAAACTAGTTGTTATTTTGTCATTTAGTATTTAGCCTTTTTTAAAACTAGAAATAGGTTTTAGGCTAAATGTGGGCATCCATAAACAACTCAAAGAGTTATTTGGGCTTTTTCTTCATTCTTTGAATCTTCATTCTCAATTTCTTCACCTTCAACACTCCCCCTCAAGTTGGACTTATACAAATTGAATAAGTTCAACTTGGAACTCACCTTGAGGAGTTGTTGATGAGTACATGGTTTGGTGAATATATCTGCAAGTTGATCTTCACTCATCACATAAGGCATGTTGATCACTTTGCTCAAGTACTTTTGTCTTGTAAAGTGACAATCAACTTCAATGTGCTTGGTCCTCTCATGAAATACCGGATTAGATGCAATGTGTGTCGCCGCTTTGTTATCACAATACATATCCATAGGTGTTTCAACTGAGAAACCTAAATCTTCTACTAACGATTTTATCCAAACCAATTCACTAGTAGTAGATGCTATGGCTTTATACTCAGCTTCCGCACTCGATCTTGCAACCACTCTTTGCTTCTTGCTTTTCCAAATCACCAAATTCCCTCCTACGAATGTGCAATAACCAGTGGTTGATCGTCTATCCTCGAAATTACCTGCCCGATCTGCATCTGTGTAGGCTTGTATCTTATGATGGCCATTTTTTTTCATTAAGATTCCTTGCCCCGGTGCTCCTTTTAGATACCTCAAAATTCTATTCACCATTTCCATGTGTATATTCTTTGGGCATGACATGTGCTGACTTACCTGTTGCACAGAAAAAACAATGTCAGGTCGGGTAATGGTTAGATATATAAGCTTACCTACAAGTCTTTGATAGAACATCATAGTTCTTGCCACCTCTAAAATATGCCTATTCTTACACTCAGCTACTCCATTTTGTTCCGGAGTGTAAGGACAAGTAGTTTGGTGAACAATTCCTTTACTAGCTAAAAATTCTTTAAACAAATTGTTCACATACTCTCCTCTATTGTCAGTTCTCAACATTTTCACTTTCTTGTCAAATTGATTTTCAATCAATATTACAAACTCTCTAAAACGCTCAAAAGTATCAGATTTCTTTTTAATTAGATAAATCCATGTATATCTAAATTTATGATCTATAAAAGTTACAAAATATTTGAAGCCTTTATGCGATAGAGTAGGAGAAGTCCATAAGTCAAAATGTACCGAGGCAAATAAATCATTATAATCATGATGAGATTGTACAGAAGGTATCTTAGTTTGTTTTCGTAAGATACAAGAATTACAATCTTTTATCTCATTAAACTTTAAACTAGGAACTAATTTTTGCAAAATATGACTAGGAGGATGCCCTAATCTAGCATGCCAAAGTTCTTGGACTTTGTCGTTATGTACTTTAAAAGCCTTGCTTGAATCTTCCAAAACATAAAGTCTATTTTTCTCTCTTCCCTCACCAATCAATTGGCCGGTCTTGATGTCCTGAAAAGTTACTTTATTAAGTTCAAATATGACATAACAATCTAAATCTTTTGTAATTGTACTTACGGACAACAAATTTGAAGAAAAACATGGCATGTAAAGACCTTTAATATGCTTAGACAAAATATTCAAATGTCCTAAGCCACTAATTGATATATCTTTTCCATTAGCTATACTCACCCATTTATCCTTTCCTATAGACTCAATTTTAGAAGCTAAATTTTTACTTCTAAACATGTGATTTGTAGCACCCGAGTCTATAACCCAAGGATCAATATTTAAAGATAAGTTAGAGATCAAACCTTGAGAGGTGCTCAGCCTTTGAGATTGAAGAAACTTTGCAAATTGCTCAATAAAGTTTGTGGACAATTCTGCCTCTGATGTGTCCAAACTTTTCACAATGATCACAAAACCTACAATTTCTTTTGATGTGTCCTAGCCTTCCACATCTTTCACACTTCATGGTTTTGCTCTCTTTCAACCTTTGAGTTACCATTGCTTCTTCTTTTGCCTTCACAAATGCACCTTTCTCAGTTTCAGGCTCATCTCTGTCAAATGCTTTTCTAGCCATCAATTCTTTATCCACAATATTCACCACATCATCATACGGTGGCATCTCCTTATTCCTTAGAATTTGATTTCTAAGGTCTCTAAAGCTAGGCCCTAATCCTGCCAAGAGGAAACAAACAAGATCTTCATTAGCCCTTTTTTCCAATTCTTTCTCATTGGCAGTAATTGGCCTCAAACACTCCAATTCATCCCATGCTTCCTTGATTTTGTTGGAGTAGGAAAGGAAATCACTCCCATTCATCTTGGCATTTGTGATGATTTCCCTCAACTCATAAACTTTCAAGAGATTTCCTTGATTCCCAAACCTTCTAGCAAATGCATTCCAAAGGTCTTTGGCAGTTTTGGCTTTGTTAAAGGCACCAACCAAGGATTCATCAATGGAATTGATAATCCAAGTGATGACAAGATTGTCAACATATCTCCATTCGACATAATCTTTATCTCCCACCTTAGGTTGATTAATTTCTCCATCAACAAATCTAAGAACCCTCATGCCCAATAAGGCGCTTGTAGCATTTGTCACCCATGTAGAGTAATTCCTTCCATTGAGGGGGAAGGTAGTAAGCTTGGTGGTGATTTTATAGTCGGAATCAACATTGAAAAAACTCTCCCTCTTGGCAGAACTGCTTCCCTCTTGTACAGCCATTCTAATTTTAACAACTTGACCTTGCACAATGGAGACTAATCACACACCAAAAGAGAGGAAAAAAAAATAGAGAAAGATGATAAAAAGAGCTCCCTAGATGTGGCCAAGCTCTGATACCATGTTGATTAAATATATTTGAATGTGTTTAGCTCCCGATTTCAAATATTCAACAAAAACTAAGAGAAAATACAAGTAGATGAAAAGATATCAAAAGAGAAAAATGAATAGCCTTTTATTTCATATGTCAAATATTTACACAACTTGGGTTTATATATACAATATCCTAACGGTTAGGTACAAGCTTACTTTACTTTTCTAACAACTAGGTACAACAAATAACAACATATCTTTCAAATTTAAAAAACTAGTTGTTATTTTGTCCTTTAGTGAATAGAAAAAACTAGTTGTTATTTTGTTATTTAGTATCTAGCCTTTTTTAAAACTAGAAATAGGTTTTGGGCTAAATGTGGGTATCCATAAACAACTCAAAGAGTTATTTGGACTTTTTCTTCATTCTTTGAATCTTCATTCTCAATTTTTTCACCTTCAACACTTTTGATGTAGGTGATGATTTGAGGACAAATCATTTTCAAGAGGAGAGGAATGATACAAATCATGGCACAACTTCAAAGAATTCAATTCAAGTTCTGATTGGTCCAGTTATGAGAGCACAAGTAAAGAAGTTCAAAGATGCACTTAACGGGCTAATTCAAGAAGTTTGGACCAAGTAAATTCGTGGAGACCCATTGAGCTTAGTCCACATATCCAGCAAAGATGGATATGCATGATTCAAACTCTAGAAAAGTTTGGCCAAATCTAAACTTGATTTTTAGCAAGTAAAATAGGAATCTTTAGGAGTGTTTGAGTTCATTTATAAGTCTATTAAATTAGTCAGCTTTCCTTGGAGTGTTTGAGTTCATTTATAAGTCTATTTAATTAATTAGCTTTCCTTTCTGTCTTAGATAAGTACAATATACGATTTTACCTATAAAAATGCACATTTGAATAAGAAGCAATCAGAATTCATTAGTCAGAAAAATTGACAGTTATTTTTTCTTTGGTTCTTCGAAGAACTATTCGAACTTATCAAGAATTATTCTTGTGGCGTTCATCAGTGACTTATCAAACGGATTTCCATCACCGTTTGTGGCATCTACATTATATTGAGGTTCTTTGATACAAATCATGGCACAACTTCAAAGAATTCAATTCAAGTTTTGATTGGTCCAGTTATGAGAGCACAAGTAAAGAAGTTCAAAAAAGCACTTAACGGGCTAATTCAAGAAGTTTGGGCTAAGTAAATTCGTGGAGACCCATTGGGCTTGGTCCATATATCTAGCAAAGATGGATATGCATGATTCAAACTCTAGAAAAGTTTGACTAAATCTAAACTTGATCTTTTAGCAAGTAAAATAGAAATATTTAGGAGTGTTTGAGTTCATTTATAAGTCTATCTAATTAGTCAGTTTTCCTTGGAGTGTTTGAGTTCATTTAGAAGTCTATTTAATTAGTTAGCTTTTCTTTCTGTCTTAAGTAAGTACAAGTTACGATTTTTGCCTATAAAAAGGCATCTTTTGAATAAGAAGCGATCAGAATTCATTAGTTAAAATTTGAGAGTTATTTTCTCTTTGGTTCTTTGAAGAACTATTCGAACTTATCAAGAATTATTCTTGTGGTGTTCATTAGTGACTTATCGAACGGACTTCCATCACTGTTTGTGGCGTCTGCATTATACCAAGGTTCTTGTTTTCTTTATAAACAACGGGTCGAGGTTTCATTCAAATCTAATCGTAGAACGATCTCGGGTTCCTTGTTGAGTTCGGGTCTCGTTATTCTTAGCGAGGTTCGTATCATTCTTGTTTCTTTATAAACAACGGGTCGAAGTTCTATTCAAATCTGATCGTATAACGATTTTGGGTTCCTTATTAAGTTCGAGTCTCGTTATTCTTAGCGAGGTTCGTATCACTTACTCTCCTTCTCACTTTTCTTTTTTTAGGTTAAATCTTACAATTGTTACATTATTATAAGGGCAAACAAAGTTAGTATTGCATTTCCTCTTATATAGACTCCTCAACTCATTCTATGTTCTTTACGATCTATTAGCAAAACGTTTTCATATAATACTTTGATATTTTATAATATATACTTTTGATATTATTTAAAATTTAAATATTTTATTTATTATTTTTTTCAAAACTTTTATAAGCATATATGCTATAAGTAATTTTCAAGTGTAATGATATGTGTGTGTTTTAGTTATTTGGATAAAGTGTAATGATAAAGTGCATAAGCATATATGCTAATGGGGTGTATCTCGAGGGTGTGGGGTAGTTGTCACTTGTCATCCTCTGAGTTAGGATGTGACATAACTAACTAAAAATGAACGTAAAAACTTGGTCAAGTATCTATACACAAGCATCCTATACTAGCTTTTCTACAATCACAATTTTCTTTTCTGAATCCCAACTAAAGCCATTATAATTTGGTATAGTTAACATTTCGTATATATTTCAAAAGTGAGTATTCAAAATCTGTATAAGAGAGTCAACATACGGCTTGGCCATTAGACCACATCTAGATAATTTTGCTTTTAATGAACTTTCATCTACCTTTATGATACAACTCTAAAAACATCTTCGGGAGTTTGATATCTTTATCTTCAGTCCAAAATCTTTTCTCATGCTTTGAACTTTGTTATTCCATTATGAAATAATTGTTCCAACAATTACAAAAATAACAATAACAAATTGAGTAAATATAGAAAATAGGATTAGTTTTTTTTATTACAGTAAACATAGATGTAATACACACACATTGTAATTTTTTTTAAAAAAAAGGGAAAGAAATAAAATATAATGAAAATAAAAAACATAACAATTAATAATATTAAAAATTCACAATATTAAGTTGTCTTCAAGTTGTCTGCCTACTTGGCCTCCATTCATTTTATACATACGTTATACTAAATTTGTCCTCTATGCATTCCATTCATAAGTTTCTATAACAATTATGGAACCATTACCACTATGTTGTTTAATCTCATTTACAACATCAATTATTTGATTATGGGTCCTAATAAAATTATATGACATTCTCTCCTAATAAAATTATATAACAAGTAACATACCATAATAATTTGATTATGGGTCCTAATAGGATAAAATGAAGAACTTTTAAAAATTGTCCATTAACTTTTAAGTACATTAAAACATCCTTTAATAAAATTCCTAGCAATTGAATACTTTACGTTAAAAAATTCTTATGGGTTTGTTGGTTGGTGGTTTTCTCTTCAATCATTGAAATGATAACACTGTCCATAATAAAGAGCACAAAATCCCTAACAATTAGCATACCCAACATCCAACAAGATAGTAGAAACTTATATAATTAACAAATTCTCATATTGTAGTTTAATAAATAATTTGCATAGTAATTATTTATTATTACTAAATGACTTATCATTATGGACATTCCAACCATATCTTCTACGTACAGCCTCATGAAAGACTATACAGTTAGTTGCTAAGCCTTCTCACTTAGTTAAAATATAAATGAAATGATACAAATCATGGCACAATTTCAAAAAATTCAATTCAAGTTTCGATTGGTCCAATTACAAGAGCACAAGTAAAAAAGTTCAAAGATGCACTTAACGAGCTAAGTCAAAAAGTTTGAACCTAAATAAATTCGTGTAGACCCATTGAGCTTGGTCTATATATCTAACAAAGATGAATTTGCATGATTTAAACTCTAGAGAAGTCTAGCCAAATCTAAACTTGATTTTTTAGCAAGTAAAATAAGAATATTTAGGAGTGTTTGAGTTTATTTATAATTCTATTTAATTAGTTAGCTTTCCTTGGAGTGTTTGAGTTCATTTATAAGTCTATTTAATTAGTTAGCTTTTCTTTTTGTCTTAGATAAGTACAAAATATGATTTTGCTTATAAAAAGGCACCTTTGAATAAGAAGCAATCAGAATTCATTAGTTAGAAAAATTGAGAATTATTTTCTCTTTGATTCTTTTAAAGAATTATTCGAACTTATCAAGAATTATTCTTAAGCGTTCATCAGCGACTTACTGAACGGATTTTAATCACCGTTTGTGGCGTCTACATTATACTGAGATTCTTGTTTCTTTATAAACAATGAGTCGAGGTTCTATTCAAATCTGATTGTAGAACGATCTTGCGTTTTTTGTTGAGTTCGAGTCTCATTATTCTTAGCAAGGTTTGTATCATTTGGTATCAGAGCAAAGGTTATTCTAGCGTCAGGTTTGCCTATCTCTTTTGTTATTCTTTTCACAATCTGTTATTTTTTTTGCAATTCTTGATATAAAAAAAAAAAGAGAAGAAAGAAAAAAAAAAGAGAGAAAAAAAAGTGAAAAAAAAAAAAATTCATATTTCACTTTATCATCAACACCCTAATATTTGTATATCAAATTCTAAGATTTTACTTGTGATTCTCAATTTTCAAATTAGTCGGTATAAAATTAAAATATTTTGTGCGAAATTAAAACCTTTAAAATTCGTGACACGATCTTATTTTTAGCCTTTATTTTGTTGTAGTAAGTCCTAAAAAATTATTGCAAAAAATTTTTGGTTATTGTTTGTTAGTTTGAAAAGAACCGAAAGAGAATTATTTAGTGGAAAAAGGCAAAAGTGGTGAGAGCATTAAAGGGATAAAAGTTGCAAATTTTTAAGTGAAACACGAGTGTAAAGTGATTCATATTCTTGAGCATAAACACTTAAGGAGGGAATTGTGAGGTCCTTTTTTTTTATATCTCTTGCAGAAATTATGTCTCAACATGACCACGAGGAAGCACAAACAGTGATGAATTCAAGGCTATACATGAGAGCTTTGGTGGGAGAGATGAGACGGATGATGAAGCTGGAATTAGAGCAAATTAGTGAACGGTTAGATAGATTAGAAAATGCCAATCGGGGGAATCGGAGGGAAAGCGTTCAACAACGGCATACAATAGAAGATTTTGAGGAATATAACAACGGCAGTTTTGAGGAGGAAGATAGACACTCGGTAGGCAGTAATAAGAGGGTTGAACGTGTTAGAAAAGATTGGAATCAAAAGAATAATAATTTGGGTAGCATTAAGATGAAGGTGCCTTCATTTCAAGGCAAGAATGATCCCGAGGCTTATCTTGAGTGGGAAAAGAAGATGGGGCTAGTTTTTGATTGCCACAACTACTCTGAGATGAAAAAGGAATATAAGGATTTTTTTTCCCAAATAAACGCCACAGGATTACTTTCTATCCGAGGGATTGAACATCAAATTGATTTTGTGCCTGGTGCGACAATTTCAAACCGACCAGCTTATAGGAGCAATCATGTAGAGACAAAAAAGCTTCAAAGGTAGGTAAGTGAGTTGATGGCAAAAGGTTACGTGAGTGAGAGCATGAGCCCATGTGCCGTTCCAGTTTTACTTGTACCTAAGAAGGATGGCACTTGGAGAATGTGCGTTGACTGCCGAGCGATCAACAACATTACAGTAAAGTGTCAACATCTTATTCCTCGCTTAGACGAAATGATAGATGAATTGCATGTGTTGAAATAAAGCCAATTAAGCCAATTGACCAATCTCGAGATCATGCCGGCGTCGTGACCGTGCTGCATTAGGAATCCGTATATACCTGTCATCATTGTTAGAGATGAAGAAATTGAGAGCAAAGATCCAAAGAATGAAGAAAAGCCCAAATAACTCATTGGGTTGTCTAGATACTAAAAGACAAAATAACAACTAGTTTTTCTACTCACTAAAAGATAAAAAAACAACTAGTTTTTTGAATTTGAAACATATGTTATTATATGTTGTACTTAGTTGTTGGAAAAGTAAAGTAAGCTTGTACCTAGCTGTTAGAATATTGTATATATAAATTCAAGATGTGTAAATGATTATTGTTGAAGGAAAAAAGGCAATTCTCTCATCCTCTTCATATTTCTCTCTTTGGCTGAAATTCTCAAGCTCACTTCTTATACTTTGATCATCAAAGTTAACATGGTATTATAGCAGTAAGCTCCTGTACTTGTTCTCCTTTTTCTTTTTCTTTGATTCTTCACGGTTGTGCTTAAAAAGTATCTCCTATCTTTTGGCCAAATCTAAATGGCAAGTGAGAAGCTCTTCTTAGGCACTTACAAACCAAGTGAATCACTTTCTCAAACCACCATCAACACCTCCAGCCGGACCACTTTCAAGATAACGAAAGTAGATGCTAACACCTCCCTTAAACTCACCACTATTCTACTAAACAACCACAACTACCCCATATGGGTCAAGGCTGCAACAAATGCTTTGTGTGGTAAAGGTAGATACGAGTTTGTCACAAGAAGGGTTAAGAGACCTTTGGATGATAATGGATTTGAAGAATTGTTCCAAGTAGACAAAATGATTCTAACTTGGATCCTTAACTCTATAGAACCAAACTTGATTGGTATTTTCTCCAATGCTGAGATGTCTAAAGAGCTGTGAGATTCTATCAAGAGAATCTACGGTCAACAAAAGAATCTCATGAGGGTGTATAAGCTCAAATCTTTTCTCAACAAGCTTAACCAAGGTGAGATGAGCGCGGTTGAACACTTGAGAAAATTTGTAGAGGCTTGGGATGAGCTTCACTCCTATCGGCCAGAAACTAATGACATTGCCATCATTCTTGCACGAGCTAATGAGGATAAGGTGTTTACTTACCTTGCTAGCATGAACTCCAAGTTTAACGATATTCGGAACCAAATACTGAGAAGCAATGAAATACCACCCTTTGATGAAGTTTGTTACATGATCAACAAGGAAGAAACAGCCCATCATGTTTTGGACACAAATGGCCATGACGACAAGGTGGGGACAAACGCTCTTTTGGCTCAAGAGAAGCCTAAAACTGAAGCCTTAGTTGATACGAACCTCGCTAAGAATAACGAGACTCGAACTCAACAAGGAACCCGAGATCGT
>CP135580.1:6046851-6061465 GCA_032401905.1 Swietenia macrophylla | reverse complement strand
AAAAACATAAAGCTAGGTTGGTGGCAAAAGGCTTCACTCAAACCTATGGCATTGATTACACCGAAACATTTGCTCCCGTAGCTAAAATGAATTCTATTAAAGTTCTTATATCTTTAGCTGTTAATTATGATTGGCCATTGTACCAAATGGATGTAAGAAATGCCTTCTTACAAGGTGAATTAGAAGAGGAAGTATACATGAGAATACCTGAAGGGTATGGGAGTGACATTCCCAAATCACATGTATGTAAGCTTAGAAAGGCCATCTATGGCCTTAAACAATCCCCTAGGGCTTGGTATTCCAAATTACATTATGCTCTTAGTTGCCAAGCCTTCACCAAAAGTGAGGCTGATTCCTCTTTATTTAGCAAACGTTCCAAAGATGAAATAACTGTGATTCTCATTTATGTCGATGATATTATCATTACTGGTAGTGACCCAATAGGAATTAGCTGCATTAAATCATATCTTAAATCTGTTTTTGACATTAAAGACTTGGGATACTTACGATATTTTCTAGGAATAGAAATTGCCCACTCCAAAAAGGGACTATTTCTATGCTAAAGAAAATATACACTTGATCTACTTGGTGAAACGGGTAAACTAGGTGCAAGGACAGCTTCAACACCAATTGAAAATACCTGCAAGCAAAAGGACAAAGAAGGAGACCAACAGAGGCAGCCTGAGCCAATTCAGAATGTCAAGCAATATCAGCGAATTGTCGGTAAATTAATTTATTTAACCATTACTAGACCTGACATTAGTTTTGCTGTGAATCAGGTTAGTCAATTCATGCAACAACCAATGAGCAACCACATAGACATGGTGATTCGGATCCTTTATTACCTTAAAGGAACACCAGGACAAGGTTTACACATGCAAAAGAATGGTCACCATGAGATTCTAGCATATAGTGATGCAGATTAGGCCGGAAATATTAAAGACAGAAAATTAACAACCGGATATAGCACATTTGTTGGAGGAAACTTGGTAACCTGGAAAAGCAAGAAACAGAGTGTAGTAGCAAGGTCAAGTGCAGAAGCAGAGTATCAAGCTATTGCAAGTACAACATGTGAGCTGATTTGGTTGAAGGCTTTAGTCCAAGATTTGGGGTTTAAGACTGATGCACCAATGAAACTATTTTGTGACAATAAAGCAGCAATCTACATAGCTTCCAATCCGATATTCCATGAGAGGACGAAACACATTGAGATGGTTTGTCACTTTATTAGGGAGAAAGTTCAGAATAAGACCATCTGCACCCCTTATGTTCAAAGCGAAGATCAATTAGGAAACTTGTTCATAAAGCTTCCCACTAAAAAACATATCGAGATTGCAATAAGCAAGTTGAACTTGAGTAATATCTTCAAGCCCAACTTGAGGGGGAGTGTTGAAATAAAGTCGATTAAGCCAATTGACCAATCTCGAGATCATGTCGGCGTCATGACTGTGCTGTATTAGGAATCCGTATATACCTGTCATTATTGTTGGAGATGAAGAAATTGAGAGCAAAGATCCAAAAAATGAAGAAAAGCCTAAATAACTTTTTGGGTTGTCTAGATACTAAAAGACAAAATAACAACTAGTTTTTCTACTCATGAAAGGACAAAATAACAACTAGTTTTTTGAATTTGAAACATATGTTATTATATGTTGTACCTAGTTGTTGGAAAAGTAAAGTAAGCTTGTACCTAGCCGTTAGAATATTGTATATATAAACCCAAGATGTGTAAATGATTATTGTTGAAGGAAAAAAGGCAATTCTCTCATCTTCTTCATATTTCTCTCTTTGGCTGAAATTCTCAAGCTCACTTCTTATACTTTGATCATCAAAGTTAACAGCATGGACCTTGTATATTTTCAAAAATTGATTTAAATAGTGGGTATCATTAAATATGCATGAAAGAGGGTGATGAATGGAAAACTACTTTTAAAACAAAATATGGTTTGTATGAATGGTTAGTAATGCCTTTCAGGTTAACTAATGCACCGAGCACATTTATACGATTAATGAACCATGTATTATGTGCATTCATAGGCAGATTTATCGTTGTTTATTTTAATGATATTCTCATTTACAGCAAAAACTTATATAATCATATTGTGCATTTAAAATCAGTTTTAGATGTACTTAGAAAAAAGAAATTATTTGCTAACTTAAAGAAATGCACCTTTTGCACCGATAAGCTTGTGTTTCTTGGTTTCATTGTGAGTGCACAAAGAATACAGGTTATTAAAAAGAAAATTCGTGCAATTCAAAAATGGCTGAGTCCCACGAGCATAGGTAACGTACGAGGTTTTCATGGACTCGCTAATTTCGACTGACGGTTTGTGAAAGAATTTAGTATTTTAGCCGCACCGCTCACTGAGGTAATAAAGAAAAACGTTGGTTTCAAGTGGGGAGAAGAGCAAGAGAAGGTGTTTCAGCTCATCAAGCAAAAATTGACAAATGCACCCTTATTAGCTTTACCTAACTTTAACAAAATATTTCAGATCGAATGTGATGCTTCTGGTGTAGGTATTGGAGCTGTGCTTATACAAGAAGGACGACCGATTGCGTATTTTAGTGAAAAGTTAAGTGTAGTAGCTTTAAACTACCCGACTTATAATAAGGAATTGTACGCATTGGTTCGAGCTTTGGAAACATGGTAGCATTTCCTTTGGGCCAAGGAGTTTGTGATTCATATTGATCACGAATCATTAAGGTGATACAAATCATGGCAAAACTTCAAAGAATTCAATTCAAGTTCTGATTTGTCCAGTTACGAGAGCACAAATAAAGAAGTTAAAAGATGCACTTAACGGGTTAATTCAAAAAGTTTGGACCCAAGTAAATTCGTGGAGACCCATTGGGCTTGGTCCACATATCCAGCAAAGATGGATATGCATGATTCAAACTCTAGAAAAGTTTGACCAAATCTAAACTTGATTTTTTAGCAAGTAAAATAGGAATATTTAGGAGTGTTTGAGTTCATTTATAAACCTATTTAATTAGTCAGCTTTTCTTGGAATGTTTGAGTTCATTTAGAAGTCTATTTAATTAGTTAGCTTTTCTTGGAATGTTTGAGTTCATTTAGAAGTCTATTTAATTAGTTAGCTTTCCTTTCTGTCTTAGGTAAGTACAAGATACGATTTTGCCTATAAAAAGACACCTTTTGAATAAGAAGCAATCAGAATTCATTAATTAAAATTTGAGAGTTATTTTCTTTTTGGTTCTTTGAGGAACTATTCGAACTAGATTAAATGTCCAGATGTACATACATATATACCATGTGGAAGCCATATGTTGTTCATTTGACCAAATCCTTCAAACAAATACGGGCGTAAATATATAAATGTAGCTTAAGATTTCATGGTTAGGACATATCTTTTGCTTAGTAAAGAAATGTAGTTTAAGATCTCATGGTTAGATCATATCTTTTGCTTACTGTAGAATAATAACAAAGTTTTTGGTCAAGTGAGTTTTGTTTATGCCATCTCATCCCCTCCCCACGAATGGACACTAGGGTTGTTTGAGCAGTCAAGTGTCTTTTTGTCTCATTGTCTTTTGATGAGACAATAACATTAAAGACAACCTGGCAAACCCAAAAGAGCAAAATACGACTTTGTCTTATTGATTACCTAGAATATTTTGTTTGTCTTATGTGGGTCTTAAGTCTTCTAATCCCACGCACGACTACCCATTTTGTTGTCAATTTGTAGTTTGTGCCATTAGATTCTTCGGGTGTTTCAAGTATATATACCAAAAGATTGTACTCGTACATAAAATTTCTTTATTTGTGGATGACAATTATTTTAATTTTTAATTTTTTATATTTGATGCACATTAGTTGACAGATCCCGAACTCAGCTTACTCACTCGTACCCTCAATACAGAACGCCCTTGGCTATTGAAAAGCATAATCTTGTTTCTTAAGGACTTCAAAAATGTACCGTATAAGATCACCCATTTTATTTCTGTATAGAGAATCAAACTAATGAGCTACAAGAAAGAAATTAAGATGAATAATGGCAGAAAAAACGAAGAGTCCAAAACCATCATACAGTCTAGACCTTGGGCCAAGATCCGGGGACACTTAGCAATCTGCGGCTTATATAAGATAATCAGCAAGTCTTGCTTTCTTTTCTTGCTCCTACATTGTCATTGACGGCAATAATCATCAGAACATTCATTTGCAAGTGATATTCTTTGTGATTCACATACAATTCGAGACGTGTACGCAGCTTCTCTCACTTCCAAAGTTCATCTTTACTTGTTCAGGATAGGTCTTTTTGGAATTGATGGTGAGTTGCATCTCCAACTGAGAAGAGAAAACATGAATCCAACTTTTTCTTATTCCCTTTATTGCATCAATATTCCTAACCTCAGTTACTACAGCCCACAACCTTAGTTACTTCAGACCAGCCGTGGCATCACAAATACTTACTAGCATGATATATGGGGCAGCAGCATTACCTGGTTCCATCTTCAAAAGCTGATTAGCAGTCAAACAATTTGCAAGAGCTTAAGACAGACTCCAAATATCAAATCATTTGGCTTATCTTCCATTAACTCTGTTGCCTCAGGTGCCCATTCCTTGCATAGAGGTCAATTAAGTAACCATAATGAGCCAGCTCAGGAGCCAATCCATAATCCCTCCTCCTCATGTTATAAATCCTATCCCTTTGCCCAAAAATCCAGCAGACGAAATGGCAGTAAAGCAAATATGGTCCGGCATGGAGCCTTCTTCTGTCACCATATGCTCAAAGTGTTCCAGCAAAAATCGGATCTTCCCGCACTTGGAGCACTTGTTAATCAACACACTAACCAAAAAGACTTCGCTTTCAGACTCCACTTTGGCGACCACTGAACAGAGAGTGCACTTGTTTTCCTTGTTGCAGTACGATTAGGCTACCGCAAGAATTCAAATTACTGATTAAAGTATGGTCAGTTGGACTCATATTCTCATTCCTCAAAGCCCGATGCCTCTTCGCCTTGTAGGTTCTGAAATTACCCTAAAATTATATAATTGAAAGGAATATTATCACTTCTCCTCGCTCCCATCAAAAACCAATCTGGTATGATCGATTCTTCCGCATTTTGAAAACAATAGATTAGAACACTAACAAGAAAACTGTTAGAGAACATGGGGATGGAATATTATGACTTGTGCGGACTGCCAGCTCTTGATCTCTTCATGCACTGACGACATTAACATAAATCAGGTGGGTTTAATTTGGGTTGGAAACATCTTTTTGAAAAATGAAACGGCTTTCCTTCCATTTCGCATATAAATCAAGTGCAGTGCTCAAAATTAAATCTTCTTCACACGCGTGCAGAATTATTAATCAAATGAATATTTTCGGCCTCAAGTACCCGTTCAGTGTTTCGTTCATGAATTCAGAGGATTACAAAGTCTGAACCTCGTACAAAATCAAAGAACTCCAATACTTCTTTGCCATATATCGGCGTGTATGTAAAGATGTCAAATGGGCCATTTCGTGATAAGTTCGAGCTTGGTTAGATCTGTATTCGTAACAGACCTTCATTTTTAAGCCCAATTTAAACTTGTAATAGGTCAAATTGAACCAAAATTTTACTGTTTACATACTCAACTCAGACCAGCCAATTCGTTTTACACCTCTCTGTGTCTATCTAATTGTTTGTATTTTTTTCTCTCTACTAATTTTGTTGATTTTGTCCACCTGACCAACTCCGTTGAGAGCTTAATATTATAATTTGGGCTCCTCGCATGTTAAATATTTGTTTTTTTTTCTTTTTTATTTTTATTTAACTTAATTCACGTGACAAATTTATTTGACATTATGAAAAAAAATTATTAAGAGTTTAATGCTATATTTTACTCCTATATTAAGATCTATTAGAGTTTAATATTATAATTTGAATCTTTATTAATCTGTTTAAGCTTTTAAATCAGGTAACTGCTATGCTTCAAAGGTGCTATATTAAAAATCTTTGTTTGTCCGAACGGCAGAATTGCTTAAAAAATGAATTAGACAGCTTAAACTCATTTCTTTCTGGAATTTCTTTGAATTATACTTTTTTTATAAAATTCTCTATCACTAAATAGTTCAAGTTCTTACAAATACAGGACTCACACAATCTAATCGCACAACTGATTACAAGCAAACCCAACTTGCTACAGAGATCCTCACCGCACCATGTACTTGTAATTTCTGCTTTTTCTCGTCAGGCGTCCATTCTAAGGTGACACCTGTCCTAAGATTTCAAGCACCAGCATGTCTCCGCTCAGAAGAACTTGTTTCTGGGACTTATCATAATTACCATTGAATACTTGAAATAGTTTTGATAGTTTTGCTCGGCACTCGTATGGTTGGACCCGTGTCTTTCCTTTAAAATATCGCGGGCAATCATAGAGATAAGGGATTAGACTCCGGAGCACCCAAATGGAAGCTTGAAATAATATACCATTTAAGCGTTTGAAGTTTGCACCTGCATTTTTCACCTGGTTAACCCGACCAAATGAGCCAATTTGCAGCCCTCCAATGATTCGTTCTTACCACAATATAGCTGCAGTTGCTGTAGCACTCAAAACTTCATCCAGAATTTAACAGTATCGCTGCCGTTTTAACAAAGCAACTCGGACTTGGTATGGACTTAATACATACTTGCACAAACTCAAACACAATGAGCTACTAGTTACTGATCATCAATGCCAAAAGATTTCATAAATATAAATTTTGGGCATGAGTTCATACTGATCTCAGAGAAGGGAAGTTTATAGATATATTAGGTTAAAAGGGGTGGTTACTAAATTAAGATACAAAACAAGAATCGCTTGAAGGAGGTGTGTGCTCCCCAAAAACATGTATTTCAGCCAGATAAGTAAATTGGATCTTCAATGAGCTTGATACATGCAATCATGTTAATTGTTGATAACAGAGAAGCAATTCATTCCCTTCCTGGGTCCAGATCTTGTGGTGTTCTTTATTTATAAAGAAATAATTCTTTGAAGAATTATTCTTGTGGTGTTCATCAGTGAATTATCGAACAGACTTCCATCACCGTTTGTGGCGTCTACATTATATCAAGGTTCTTATTTCTTTATAAACAACGGGTCGTGGTTTAATTCAAATCTGATCGTAGAATGATATCAGGTTCCTTGTTGAGTTCGGGTCTCATTATTCTTAGCGAGGTTTGTATCATTTTGTATCAGAGTAAAGGTTATTCTAGCGCCAGGTTTGCCTATCACTTTTGTTATTCTTTTCGCAATTCTTGATATAAAAAACAAAAGAGAAGAAAAGAAAAAAAAAAGAGAGAAAGAAAAAAAAAGTGAAAAAAAAAGAAAATTTCATATTTCACTTTGTCATCAATACCCTAATATTTGTGTATTAAATTTTAATATATTCATTGTGATTATCCATTTCCAAATCAGTGGGTATAAAATTAAAATACTTTGTACAAAATTAAAACCTTTAAAATTCGTGACACGTCCTTATTTTCAGCCTTTATTTTACCTTAATAAGTCCTGAAGAATTGTTACAATAAATTTTTGGTTATTATTTGTTAGTTTCAAAAAAACCGAAATAGAATTATTTGTTGATTTCTATGAGAATTTAATACATAAACTACTTAACAATGGCAATTGTAAGTTGTTTGGAATGGAGAGAAAAGAGATAAAGCAGAATAGAAGAGAGAATGAAAATTGTATTATTAACTTGAATTTGTTTACAGTATATACTAAAGCAACCAACAGTTAGTTGGCTATATTAAGTATAAAGAATAAGTAACAACAGATACTTGCCATATTATGAACAAGTATTAATCACATTTAAATAATACCATAATTGCCTTGGATTATTCCTTTGTTTGTAATATTTACTTTCCTTTTCTAATAAGGAAAGATTTTAATGTTGAATTTTTAAGAAAGGAATGCTATCAAGCACTTTAGAAAGGATGTTATATGCATAATGAATGGAGATTTCATGCTCTGACTTTGGTCTAACAACTTGGGCTGACTTTGGTCTAACAATCTGGGCCTTGGTTTGCTGATGATCTACATGTTTCGATCCAAATCGATCTGTGTGCTTCAACTCAATATTATTGAGTGGAAAAAGGCAAGAGTGGTGAGAGCATTAGAAGGATAAAAGCCGCAAATTTTTTGAGTAAAACACGAGTGCAGAGTGATTCATATTCTTGAGTGTAAACACGTAAGGGAGAGAATTGTGAGGTCCCTTTTCTTTTTATAACTTATCTCTTGCAAAAAACATGTCACAACACGACCATGAGTAAGCACAAACAGGGATGAATTCAAAGCTATACATGGAAGCTTTGGTGGAAGAGATGAGACGGATGATGAAGCTGGAACTAGAGCAAATAAGTGAACGGTTGGATAGATTAGAAAATGTCAATCAGAGGAATCGGAGGAAAACCGCTCAACAACAGCGTATAGGAGAAGATTTTGAGGAATATAATGATGGCAGTTTTGAGGAAGAATATAGATACTCGGTAGGCAGCAATAGGAGGGTTGAACGTGTTAGAAAAGATTGGAATCGGGAGGATAGTAATTTGGGCAGCATTAAAATGAAGGTGCCTTCATTGAAGGCAAGAATGATCCCAAGACTTATCTTGAGTGGGAAAAGAAGATGGAGCTAGTTTTTTATTGCCACAACTACTCCAAAATTAAAAAGGTAAAACTTGCAGCCATTGAATTTTCTAATTATACTATTATTTGGTGGGATCAATTGATTTTGAGTAGGAGAAGAAATAGAGAACGTCCAATAGAAACATGGGAGGAGATGAAAACTATGATGAGAAAACGGTTTATTCCAAGCTATTATTACAAGGAGTTGTATCAAAAATTGCAAAGTTTTACGCAAGGCAACCGGAGCGTGGAGGATTATTATAAAGAAATGGAAATAATTATGATCCGAGCGAATATAGAGGAGGATCGAGAAGCTACTATGGCTAGGTTTTTGAGTGGTTTGAATCGAGAAATTGCAAACGCGGTGGAATTGCAACATTATGTGAAATTAGAGGATTTGGTTCACATGGCCATCAAAATTGAGCGCCAACTCAAGAGGAGGGGCAACCCATATCTAAATCAAAGTTCGAGTGCATTCTTTTGGAAACCGAATTCTACAAAGAAAGAAGACAAGCTGCAAACATCCGCAACACCCAAGCACAAGTTTGAGCCCAAGTCCGAGAACACCAGCCACGTTTCTCAAGGTAAAATTGATACTTTTACCTCTAGAAATCGTGACATTAAATGTTTTAAATGTCAAGGCAGGGGACACATAGCAAGTCAATGTCCAAACACGCGAATTATGATGATGCAAGATAATGGTGACATTGTGACTGACGATGAAGATTCTGACACCAATGACATGCCGCCATTGGAGAACATCACCGAATAGAAGTATTTAGCTCCTGATGCATTGACATTAGTAACCAGGAGAGCGTTGAGCTTGCAGGTAAAAGAAGTTGAATAAGTGTAGCGAGAGAACCTCTTTCATACTAGGTGTTACGTCAAGGACAAGGTGTGTAGTATGATTATTGATAGTAGTAGTTATGTCAATGTTGTAAGCACAATAATGGTGGAAAAATTAGGACTGCCCACGTTGAAGCACCCTAAACCTTACAAATTACAGTGGTTAAATGATAGTGGAGAGATGAGGGTAAATAAGCAGGTGATAGTTGTATTTCGGATTGGCAAATATGAAGATAAAGTGTTGTGTGATGTAGTACCAATGCAAGCTGGATATTTGTTGTTAGGGCATCCATGACAGTTTGATAGGCGTGTAAAGCATGATGGCTTTACAAACAAGTACTCTTTTGTACTTAATAAACGACCAATCACTCTTGTATCTTTAACATTGCAACAAGTGTATGAGGATCAAGTGTGGTTACGAAAGGAGTGTAATCAAAAGAAAGAGAGAGATAAAAAGAAAACGAGTGACAATTCGAGAGAAAAAATTGAAAGAGAAAAAAAGAGTGGAGATTCAGTCATAGAAAACAAAATAGAGAGAAAAACAAATTTTAATGCAAAAGAGAGTGAAATAAAAAGAGCGAAGTTTTTAAATCAGCTAATGATTGTACTTTTGTACAAAGAGGTGTTTTTAAATACTAATGAGATTGATTCTGCTTTGCCTAACTCTATGGTTTCTCTTTTGCAGGAATATGGGGCTGTCTTTCTCAAAGAAACGCCACAAGAATTACCTCTTATCCGAGGGATTCAACATTAAATTAATTTTGTACCTGGTGCAACAATTTCAAACCGACCAGCTTATAGGAGCAATCCTGAGTAGACAAAAGAGCTTCAAAGGCAAGTAAGTGAGTTGATGGGGAAAGGTAACGTGAGGGAGAGCATGAGTTCATGTCCCGTTCCAGTTTTACTTGTACCTAAGAAGGATGGCACTTGGAGAATGTGTGTTGACTGCCGAGCGATCAACAACATTACGGTAAAGTATTGACATCCCATTCCTCACTTAGACAATATGTTAGATGAATTGCATGGAGCTTGTATATTTTCAAAAATTGATTTGAAGAGCTGGTATCATCAAATACGCATGAAGAAGGGTGATGAATGGAAAACTGCCTTTAAAACAAAATACGGTTTGTATGAATGGTTAGTAATGCCTTTCGGGTTAATTAATGCACTGAGCACATTTATGCGATTAATGAACCATGTATTGCGTGCATTCATAGGCAGATTTGTCGTTGTTTATTTTGATGATATTCTCATTTACAGCAAAAACTTGGATGATTATATTGTGCATTTAAAATCAGTTTTAGATGTACTTAGAAAAAAGAAGTTATTTGCTAACTTAAAGAAATGTACTTTTTGCATCGATAAGCTTGTGTTTCTTGGTTTCATTGTGAGTGCACAAGGAATACAGGTTGATGAAGAGAAAATTCTTGCAATTCAAGAATGGCCAAGTCCCACGAGCATAGGCAATGTACGAAATTTTCATGGACTCGCTAGTTTTTACCGACAGTTTGTGAAAGACTTTAGTACTTTAGCCGCACCGCTTACTGAAGTAATAAAGAAAAACATTGGTTTCAAGTGGGGAGAAGAGCAAGGAAGGTGTTTTAGCTAATCAAGCAAAAATTGACAAATCCACCTTTATTAGCTTTACCTAACTTTAACAAAATATTTCAGATTGAATGTGATGTTTCTGGTGTAGGTATTGAAGCTGTGCTTATGCAAGAAGAACGATCGATTACGTATTTCAGTGAAAAGCTAAGTGGAGCAGTTTTAAACTACTCGACTTATGATAAGGAATTATACGCATTGGTTCGAGCTTTGAAAATATGGCAGCATTATCTTTGGCCCAAGGAGTTTGTGATTTACATTGATCACGAATCATTGAGGCATTTGAAAGGACAACACAAGCTGAACAAAAGACATGCTCGTTGGGTGGAGTTCATTGAAACGTTTCCATACGTCATCCGATATAAGCAAGGTAAGGAGAATGTGGTTGTAGATGCACTCTCTCGCAGGTACGCATTATTCTGTACTCTTGATGCTAAATTGCTTGGTTTTGAACATATTAAAGAGTTCTATCCTTTAGACCCTGACTTTAGTGAAGAGTATATAGCTTGTAAGAAGACCCCAATGGTAAGTACTTTAGACATGAGGGTTTTTTATTTCGAGAAAATAAATTGTGCATACCGAATTGTTCTGTGCGTGGTTTATTAGTTAGAGAATCATATGGTAGAGGATTGATGGGACACTTTGGGATAGCTAAAATATTAGCTGTTTTACAAAAACACTTCTTTTGGCCACACATGAAAAGAGATATTGAGAGAACTTGCAGTAGATGTGTCACATGCAAGCAGACAAAATCCCGAAAGAAACCTCATGGTTTATACACACTATTGCCCATTCCTAATGAGCCTTGGATTGATATTTTTATGGACTTTGTGTTAGGATTGCTTAGGAGTAAACGTGGTAGAGATTCAATTTTTGTGGTTGTGGATAGATTTTCTAAAATGGCACACTTTATTCCATGTCACAAAACGGATGATGCTTCACATGTTGCTGATTTGTTCTTTAAAGAGATTGTGAGATTACATGGTATGCCTAGAACAATTGTTTTCGATAGAGATGCTAAGTTCATAAATTACTTTTGGAAGATTTTGTGGTGTAAGTTAGGTACTAAGTTATTATTTTCTACTACTTGTCATCCACAAATTGATGGTCAAACCGAAGTAGTAAATAGAACTTTGTCTACTTTGTTAAGGGTTGTTATTAGTAAGAATATTAAAACTTGGGAAGATTGTTTACCACATTTTGAATTTGTTTATAATCGTACTGTTCATTCTGCTACTAACTTTTCTCCATTTGAAATTGTGTATAGATTTAATCCATTAACTCCATTAGATTTATCTCCTCTACCCATGATTGAGCGAGTTAATCTAGATGGCAAAAAGAAAACTGAATTTGTTAGGCAAATTCATGAGAAAGCAAGACACAACATTAAGTGAAGAACGGAACAGTATTCAAAACAAGCCAACAAGGGTCGTCGCAAGATGGTTTTTGAACCAAGAGATTGGGTTTAGTTACATATAAGAAAAGAGAGATTTCCGACGCAAAGGTATTCCAAATTACTTCCAAGAGTAGATGGCCCTTTTCAAGTCTTAAAGTGTATCAATGATAATGTTTACAAGCTAGATTTACCAGATGAATACAATGTAAGTGCTACTTTTAATGTTGCTGATTTGAGTCTTTTTGATGTAGGTGATGATTTGAGGACAAATCTTTTTCAAGAGGAGAGGAATGATATAAATCATAGCACAACTTGAAAGAATTCAATTCAAGTTCTGATTGGTCCAGTTACGAGAGCACAAGTAATGAAGTTTAAAGATGCACTTAACGGGCTAATTTAAGAAGTTTGGACTCAAGTAAATTCGGGGAGATCCATTGGGCTTGGTCCACATATCCAGCAAAGATGGATGCATGATTCAAACTCTAGATTAGTTTGACCAAATCTAAACTTGATTTTTTAGCAAGTAAAATAGGAATATTTAGGAGTGTTTGAGTTCATTTATAAGTTTATTTAATTAGTCAGTTTTTCTTGGAGTGTTTCAGTTCATTTAGAAGTCTATTTAATTAGTTAGTTTTCCTTTCTGTCTTAGGTAAGTACAAGATACGATTTTGCCTATAAAAGGGCATCTTTTGAATAAGAAGCAATCAGAATTCATTAGTTAAAATTTAAGAGTTATTTTCTCTTTGGTTCTTTGAAGAACTATTCGAACTTATCAAGAATTATTCTTGTGGTGTTCATTAGTGACTTATCGAACGGACTTCCATCACCGTTTGTGGTGTCTACATTATACCGAGGTTCTTGTTTCTTTATAAACAACGGGTCAAGGTTTCATTCAAATTTGATCGTAGAACGATCTTGAGTTCCTTGTTGAGTTCGGGTCTCGTTATTCTTAGCGAGATTCGTATCATGAGGCACTTGAAAGGACAACACAAGCTAAACAAAAGATATACTCGGTGGGTGGAGTTCATTGAGACATTTCCATACGTTATCCGATATAAACAAGGTAAGGAAAATGTGGTTGCAGATGCACTCTCTCGCAGGTGATGATTTGAGGACAAATTCTTTTCAAGAGGAAGGGAATGATACAAATCATGGCACAACTTCAAAGAATTCAATTCAAGTTCTATTTGGTCTAGTTACAAAAGCACAAGTAAAGAAGTTCAAAGATGCACTTAATAAGCTAATTCAAGAAGTTTGGACCCAAGTAAATTTGTGGAGACCTATTGAGCTTGGTCCATATATCCAGCAAAGATGGATCTGCATGATTCAAACTCTAGAAAAGTTTGGCCAAATCTAAACTTGATTTTTTAGCAAGTAAAATAGGAATATTTAGGAGTGTTTGAGTTCATTTATAAGTCTATTTAATTAGTCAGCTTGCCTTTCTGTCTTAGGTAAGTACAAGAAACAATTTTGCCTATAAAAATGCATATTTGAATAAGAAGTAATTAGAATTCATTAATTAGAAAAATTGAGAGTTATTTTCTCTTTGGTTCTTTGAAGAACTATTCGAACTTATCAAGAATTATTCTTGAGCGTTCATCAACGACTTATCGAACGGACTTCCATCACCGTTTGTGGCGTATGCATTATACCGAGGTTCTTGTTTTTTTATAAACAACGGGTCGAGATTCTATTCAAATATGATCATAAAACGATCTTGGGTTCCTTGTTGAGTTGGGTCTCGTTATTGTTAGCGAGGTTTGTATCATAAAATGCATGTCTTGGGAACATACTCCTAAAACATTAGTGATAATCTTTCCCTTTTGTTTCCAATACCTAGATTTATATGCTATAGACAACTTTACCCTAATGTATGTTCCATTTAACACTCCTAATCAATTCTATAATCAATGTAAAAGAAAAAAAAAGGTTTAACTAATAATTATTTTATTATTATATTATTAAGATGACATTTCATGTACACATAATAAGTATAACTAACATATATACCTTAAACAATTTCCATCTTCTTCAATTGAGCTTTTTGGAACTGCTCAGGTTATATCAATAACTTCCCATGTAATCGTATGAAGGAATGCAAAACATTGTTAAAGTACTTACCAATTGTCTCCACTTACCTCACGAATTGAAACTTAATAACT
>CP135580.1:6024018-6044682 GCA_032401905.1 Swietenia macrophylla | reverse complement strand
AAAAGAATGATGAAGCTTCAAGTGCAAAAGAAAGTAGTAATTTTTCATTTACAATGATGTGTTTATATACATGAGTTTGTAACAGCTAGTTTTTCAAATTTTTTGACCGTTATTGTTCACAACGGCTACTGTTCAACGGCTAGTTTATTTGTCTTGTTGTGTCTAGTTGCTTGTAATGGGCCTTGTAGATTTTGTGAATAATCTTGGGCCTTCTAATGGGCTATGACTATTATTTTCAACAGGGATGAAATGTGCCATTTGAGAAAACCGATCTACAACCACCATAACTGCATCTTTTCCCCTTTGTGTTCTCGGCAATGCAACAATGAAATCCATGCTTAAATCATCCCAAAGCTGCTCTGGAATTGGTAATGGAGTGTAAAGGCCTGGTTTAAAGTGACTCTTAGCTTGTTGACATGTGCCACACCTCGTCACTATTACTTGGACTTCTCTCTGCATTTTTGGCCAATAGAAACGTTCTTTAAGAATTTCCAATGTCTTGTTAACCCCAAAGTGACAAGCAAGTCCTCCTCCGTGAACTTCCCTTATAATCAACTCTTGAAAATTTCCTTTTGGTACACAAACCTTGTTTCCCTTGAAGAGAAATCCATGTTGGACAAAATAATCCTCAAAACTTCCTTTCTTGCATTCGGCCATGATCAAACTCATATCTTCATTAGTAGCATAACACTCCTTCATTAATTGGAAACCAAAAACTTGAGCGTCTAAAATAGGAAGTAATGCATATCTTCTAGACAAAGCATCCGCAACCACGTTGTTTACTCCTTTCTTGTAATTTGAAACAAAAGAGAACGATTGGAGAAATTCAACCCATTCAGCATGTCTTGAATTCAGCTTGTGTTGCCCATTGATGAACTTCAAGGCTCGGTGGTCTGAATGAAGAACAAATTGTTTAGCCCTCAAGTAATGACTCTAGTGATCTAAGGCCCTCACAATTGCATAAAATTCCTTGTCGTATGTGCTGTACCGTCTCCTTGATTCATTTAGCTTCTCACTAAAATAAGCTATGGGGCACTTAGCTTGTGTAAGAACAGCACCTATTCCTACTCCACTTGCATCACATTCCACTTCAAACACTTGATCAAAACACTTGATAAACGGACTTCCATCACCGTTTGTGGCGTCTACATTATACCAAGGTTCTTGTTTCTTTATAAACAATGGGTCGAGGTTCCATTCAAATCTGATCGTAGAACGATCTCGGGTTCCTTGTTGAGTTCGGGTTTCGTTATTCTTAGCGAGGTTCGTAGCATTTGGTATGAGAGCACAGGTTATTCTAGCATCAGGTTTGCCTATCCCTTTTGTTATTCTTTTCGCAATTATTGATATTAAAAAAAAAAAAAAAAGAAAGAAAAAGAAAAAAAAAAGTGGAAAAAAAAACGAAAAAAAAAACCGAAAATTTCATATTTCAGTTTGTCATCAACACCCTAATATTTGTATATCAAATTTTAATATATTCCTTGTGATTCTCAATTGAAATACTTTGTGCAAAATTAAAACCTTTAGAATCTGTGACGCGACCTTATTTTCAGCCTTTACTTTGCTGTAATAAGTCTTGAAAAATTGTTGCAAGAAATTTTTGGTTATTGTTTGTTAGTTTCAAAAGAACCGAAAGAGAATTATTGAGTGGAAAAAGGCAAGAGTGGTGAGAGCATTAGAGGGATAAAAGCCGCAAATTTTTTGAGTGAAACACGAGTGTAGAGTGATCATATTCTTGAGTGTAAACACGTAAGGGAGAGAATTGTGAAGTCCTTTTTTTTTTTATAACTTATCTCCTGCAGAAAGCATGTCACAACACGACCACGAGGAAGCACAAACAGGGATGAATTCAAAGCTATACATGGAGGCTTTGGTGGGAGAGATGAGACGGATGATGAAGTTGGAACTAAAGTAAATAAGTGAATGGTTGGATAGATTAGAAAATGCCAATCGGAGGAAAAGCGCTCAACAACAGCGTACAATAGAAGATTTTGAGGAATATAACGACGGCAGTTTTGAGGAAGAAGATAGACACTCAGTAGGCAGTAATAAGAGGGTTGAACGTGTTAGAAAAGATTGGAATCGGGAGGATAATAATTTGGGCAGCATTAAGATGAAGGTGCCTTCATTTCAAGGCAAGAATGATCCCGAGGCTTATCTTGAGTGGGAAAAGAAGATGGAGCTAGTTTTTGATTGCCACAACTACTCCGAAATGAAGAAGGTAAAACTTGCAGCCATTGAATTTTCTGATTATGCTATTGTTTGGTGGGATCAATTGGTTTTAAGTAGGAGAAGAAATAGAGCACGTTCAATAGAAATATTGGAGGAGATGAAAATTGTGATGAGAAAACGGTTTGTTCCAAGCTATTATTACAGGGAGTTGTATCAAAAATTGCAAAGCCTTACGCAAGGCAACCGGAGCGTAGAGGATTATTATAAAGAAATGGAAATAACTATGATCCAAGCAAATATAGAGGAGGATCGAGAAGCTACTATGGCTAGGTTTTTGGGTGGTTTGAATCGAGAAATTGCAAACGCGGTGGAATCACAACATTGTGGAATTAAAGGATTTGGTTCACATGGCCATCAAAATTGAGCGCCAACTCAAGAGGAGGGGCAGCGCACGTCTAAATCAAAGTTCAGTGCATTCTTTTGGAAACCGAATTCCACAAAGAAAGAAGACAAGTTGCAAACATCCGCAACACCCAAGCACAAGTTTGAGCCCAACTCCGAGAACACCAGCCACGTTTCTCAAGGTAAAATTAACACTTCTACCTCTAGAAATCGTGATATTAAATGTTTTAAATGTCAAGGCAGGGGACACATAGCAAGTCAATGTCCAAACACGCGAGTTATGATGATGCAAGATAATGGTGACATTGTGACTGACGATGAAGATTATGACACCAATGACATGCCGCCATTGGAGAACATCACTGAGGAGGAGTATTTAGCCCCTGATGCATTGACATTAGTAACCAGGAGAGCGTTGAGCTTGCAGGCAAAAGAAGTTGAAGAAGTGCAGCGAAAGAACCTCTTTCATACTAGGTGCCACGTCAAGGACAAGGTGTGCAGTATGATTATTGATAGTGGTAGTTGTACCAATGTTGCAAGCACAATAATGGTGGAAAAATTAGGACTGCCCACGTTGAAGCACCCTAAACCTTACAAATTGCAGTGGTTAAATGATAGTGGAGAGATGAGGGTAAATAAGCAGGTGATAATTGCATTTCGGATTGGCAAATATGAAGATAAAGTGTTGTGTGATGTAGTACCGATGCAAGCTGGACATTTGTTGCTAGGGCGTCCATGGCAATTTGATAGACGTGTAAAGCATGATGGCTTTACAAACAAGTACTCTTTTGTACTTAATCAACGACCAATCACTCTTGTACCTTTAACACCGCAACAAGTGTATGAGGATCAAGTGTGGTTACGAAAGGAGTGTGATCAAAAGAAATAGAGAGATAAAAAGAAAACGAGTGACAATTCGAGAGAAAAAATTGAAAGAGAAAAAAAGAATGCAGATTCAGTCGTTGAAAACAAAATAGAGAGAAAAACAAATTTTTATGCAAAAAAGAGTGAAATAAAAAGAGCGAAGTTTTTAAATCAGCCAATGATTGTACTTTTGTACAAAGAGGCGTTTTTAAATACTAATGAGATTGATTCTGCTTTGTCTAGCTCTATGGTTTCTCTTTTGCAGTAATATGAGGATGTCTTTTCCGAAGAAACGCCATAGGGAATACCTCCTATCCGAGGGATTGAACATCAAATTGATTTTGTACCTCGTGCGACAATTTCAAGCCGACCAGCTTATAGGAGCAATCCTGAGGAGACAAAAGAGCTCCAAAGGCAAGTAAGTGAGTTGATGGCAAAAGGTTACGTGAGGGAGAGCATGAGTCCATGTGCCGTTCCAGTTTTTCTTGTACCTAAGAAGGATGGCACTTGGAGAATGTGCGTTGACTGTCGAGCGATCAACAACATTATGGTAAAGTATCGACATCCCATTCCTCGCTTAGACGACATGTTAGATGAATTGCATGGAGCTTGTATATTTTCAAAAATTGATTTTAAAAGTGGGTATCATCAAATACGCATGAAAGAGGGTGATGAATGGAAACTGCCTTTAAAACAAAATACGGTTTGTATGAATGGTTAGTAATGCTTTTCGGATTAACTAATGCACCAAGCACATTTATGCGATTAATGAACCATGTATTGCATGCATTCATAGGCAGATTTGTCGTTGTTTATTTTGATGATATTTTCATTTACAGCAAAAACTTAGATGATCATATTGTGCATTTAAAATCAGTTTTAGATGTACTTAGAAAAGAGAAGTTATTTGCTAACTTAAAGAAATGCACCTTTTGTACCGATAAGCTTGTGTTTCTTGATTTCATTATAAGTGCACAAGGAATACAGGTTGATGAAGAGAAAATTTGTGCAATTCAAGAATAGCCGAGTCCCACGAGCATAGGCAACGTACGAAGTTTTCATGGACTTGCTAGTTTCTACCGACGGTTTGTGAAAGATTTTAGTACTTTAGCCGCACCGCTTACTGAGGTAATAAAGAAAAACGTTGGTTTCAAGTGGGGAGGAGAGCAATAGAAGGCGTTTGAGCTCATCAAGCAAAAATTGACAAATGCACCCTTATTAGCTTTACCTAACTTTAACAAAATATTTCAGATTGAATGTGATGCTTCTGGTGTAGGTATTGGAGCTGTGCTTGTGTAAGAAGGACGACCGATTGCCTATTTTAGTGAAAAGCTAAGTGGAGCAGCTTTAAACTACCCGACTTATGATAAGGAATTATACGCATTGGTTCGAGCTTTGGAAACATGGCAGCACTACCTTTAGCCCAAGGAGTTTGTGATTCACACTGATCACGAATCATTGAGGCACTTGAAAGGATAACACAAACTGAACAAAAGACATGCTCGTTGGGTGGAGTTCATTGAGACGTTTCCATACATCATCCGATATAAGCAAAGTAAGGAGAATGTGGTTGCAGATGCACTTTCTCACAGGTACGCATTACTCTCTACTCTTGATACTAAATTGCTTGGTTTTGAATAAATTAAAGAGTTCTATCCTTCAAACCCTGACTTTAGTGAAGAGTATATAGCTTGTGAGAAGACCCCCAATGATAAGTACTTTAGACATGAGGGTTTTTTATTTCGAGAAAATAAGTTGTGTACACCGAATTGTTCCGTGTGTGATTTATTAGTTAGAGAATCACATGGTGGAGAATTGATGGGACACTTTGGGATAGCTAAAATATTAGTTATTTTACAAGAACACTTTTTTTGGCTACACATGAAAAGAGATGTTGAGAGAACTTGCGATAGATGTGTCACATGTAGGCAGGCAAAATCCCGAAAGCAACTCCATGGTTTATACACACCATTGCCCATTCCCAATGAGCCTTGGATTGATATTTCTATGGACTTTGTGTTAGGATTGCCTAGGAGTAAACATGGTAGAGATTCAATTTTTGTGGTTGTGGATAGATTTTCTAAAATGGCACACTTTATTCCATGTCACAAAACAGATGATGCTTCACATATTGCTGATTTGTTCTTTAAAGAGATTGTAAGATTACATGGTATGCCTAGAACAATTGTTTCCGATAGAGATGCTAAGTTCTTAAGTTACTTTTGGAAGACTTTGTGGTGTAAGTTAGGTACTAAGTTATTATTTTCTACTACTTGTCATCCACAAACTGATGGTCAAACCGAAGTAGTAAATAGAACTTTATCTACTTTGTTAAGAGCTGTTATTAGTAAGAACATTAAAACTTGGGAAGATTGTTTACCACACGTTGAATTTGCTTATAATCGTACTGTTCATTCTGCTACTAAATTTTCTCCATTTGAAATTGTGTATGGATTTAATCCATTAACTCCATTGGAGTTATCTCCTTTACCCATGATTGAGCGAGTTAATCTAGATGGCAAAAAGAAAGCTGAATTTGTTAGGCAGATTCATGAGAAAGCAAGACTCAACATTGAGTGAAGAACAGAGCAGTACGCAAAACAAGTCAACAAGGGGCGTCGCAAGCTGGTTTTTGAACCAGGAGATTGGGTTTGGTTACATATTGAAAAAGAGAGATTTCCGACGCAAAGGCGTTCCAAATTACTTCCAAGAGGAGATGGCCTTTTTCAAGTCTTAGAGCGTATCAATGACAATGCTTACAAGCTAGATTTACCAGGTCAATACAATGTAAGTGCTACTTTTAATGTTACTAATTTGAGTCCTTTTGATGTAGATGATGATTTGAGGACAAATCCTTTTCAAGAGGAGGGGAATGATACAAATCATGGCACAACATCAAAGAATTCGATTCAAGTTCCAATTGGCCCAGTTACGAGAGCCCAAGTAAAGAAATTCAAAGAAGCACTTAACGGGCTAATTCAAGAAGTTTGGACCCAAGTAAATTCGTGGAGACCCATTGGGCTTGGTCCACATGTCCAGCAAAGATGGATATGCATGATTCAAACTCTAGAAAAGTCTGACCAAATCTAAACTTGATATTTTAGCAAGTAAAATAGGAATATTTAGGAGTGTTTGAGTTCATTTAGAAGTCTATCTAATTAGTCAGCTTTCCTTGGAATGTTTGAGTTCATTTATAAGTCTATTTAATTAGTTAGCTTTCCTTTCTATCTTAGGTAAGTACAAGTTACGATTTTTGCCTATAAAAAGGCACCCTTTGAATAAGAAGCAATCAGAATTCATTAGTCAAAAATTGAGAGGTATTTTCTCTTTGGTTCTTTGAAGAACTATTCGAATTTATCAAGAATTATTCTTGTGGCGTTCATCAGTAACTTATCGAACGGACTTCCATCACCGTTTGTGGCGTCTACATTATATCGAGGTTCTTATTTCTTTATAAACAACGGGTCGAGGTTCCATTCAAATCTGATTGTAGAACGATCTCGGGTTCCTTGTTGAGTTCGGGTCTCGTTATTCTTAGCGAGGTTCGTATCATCAAAGAACCTCTCAATCTCCTTAAGCCAATCCAAAAAATCATCTGGATTTAATCCCCCCTCAAATTCTGGAATATCAATCTTTAATCCTCTATCATCATCACTCTCCCTTCTTCTTCTTCTTTTGTCCACTTCAAACTCACTAGAATCACTTTCATCCCGAATTTCTTCTTCATAATAATGGTGTCTTGGGTGAGGTGATGGTTTTTGGCGGTTCTGGTTTGGAAGGGCACCCCTCGTTTTGGTTGGCCTTGGTTTTGATTTTGGTTTCTCAAGAGTTGGAAGAATTGTTCTCTAAGTTCATTCATCTGTTCTTCAAGTTTCATAGTTACTAATTCCCATGGTGCGGGTGGAGTGGATGATCTACTCATAGTTTTTTTTTTTTTTTTTTTAAGTGTGGTGATACAGCAGCAGGTTAATTAGGTTTAGGGTTTTTAATGAAAATAAGAACTCCAGCAGAAATTAAGGATTCAGCAAAGGAAAGATAATAACAAGGTGAAAGATTACTCACTCTTGACAACCTGGTGTTCTGATACCGATTGATGCGTCTTGCGGAAGTTAAGAGTGAGTTTTGTTTTTCAACTTCGTCACCGTTTACGAGATTAGAGTTTTGAACTCTTAAACTCTTCAAATGATGATAACAAAAGAGAATTTAAAGATAAAAGCCAAGTATCCAAGGCCTAAAGGCAATGCCACCAGCCAAGGAAAAATCCACGACCAAATTTGGCAAGAATTTGGATAAAGGAAAAAGAGTTGGATTACCACTCAAAAGAAATATATTTTCATTCAACCAGCCAAAATCCCTAAAATGAGAAAAAAGGAGCCTTTTTATAGGCATTACATATTTGGTCAAACATAAAAGAAAGATACAGATTATATAGGGACTACAAGCATTAATTATAATAAATAACTGCACAATGCTCCATATTATACTTTCAAGAGTCACATAAATGCTTAGCTTTCATTCCAAAGATTCATATAAATGCTGCTCCGTGACTTTGACTCCAAGTAATCAAATTAAGGCCAAATGAAGTGTATAAACTGAGAAGATCATGGGCTGGACGAATTTGGGCCTAGGTTGACTTACCTTGTGCTGAATTTACATCAACAGTAATCAAAATTATGCAAAGCTTTTTCATTACACTTTCTTACATATTCTGCTTAATATTCACACATCATGCTTCATGTGTTTACACATCGTGCTTAACATTTACAATCATGCTTCATGTGTTTACAAATCGTGTTTGACATTTCCAAACTATGCTTCATGTGTTTATACATCATGCTTGACATTTACTCATTGTGCTTAACATATATACACTGTGCTTCATGTTTACACATTATGTTTATTAGTCTATTAATTTCCTTTTAATTAATTCTTGATTAATATAACTCAAGCATTTAATGTTCACACTCCATGTTATGTGACTCACTAGGTTCACACGCGTTTGTCATATAGAATTTTTCTATAAGTCCATGAGTGACGTCCACTTACATATTGATATGAATCTCGCTAAAAATAACGAAATTCAAACTCAACAATGAACCCAAGATCATTCTACGATCAGATTTGAATGGAACATCGACCCATTATTTATAAAGAAACAAGAATCTCGGTATAATGTAGACGCCACAAACGGTGATGGAAGTTCGTTCGATAAATCACTAATGAAGGCCACAAGAATAATTCTTAATAAGTTCGAATAGTTCTTCGAAGAATCAAAAAGAAATTAACTCTCAATTTTTCTGACTAATGAATTCTGATTGTTTTTTATTCAAATATATCTTTTTTATAGATAAAATCGTATCTTATACTTACCTAAGACAGAAAGGAAATAATCAACCAATTAAATGGCTCTACATGCCCAAATTAAACAAGGAAAGCTAACTAATTAAATAAACTTATAAATGAATTCAAACACTCCAAGGAAAGCTGACTAATTAAATAGACTTATAAATGAACTCAAACACTCGTAAATATTCCTATTTTACTTGTTAAAAAATCAAGTTTAGATTTAGCCAGACTTTTCTAGAGTTTGAATCATGCAGATCCATCTTTGCTAGATATGTGGACCAAGATCAATAGGTTTCCATGAATTTACTTGGGTTCAAACTTCTTGAATTAGCCCGTTAAGTTCATCTTTTAACTTCTTTACTTGTGCTCTCGTAACTGGATCAATCGGAATTTAAATTGAATTCTTTGAAATTGTGCCATGATTTGTATCACGTATCATGATGATACCAAATGACATGAATTTTCATGAATAATACAAATTAAGAAACTGTCATGCCTTGGACCGTAATTCCGAGTACCTAACGATTGCCACGTACTCGTAAAAATTACCATTCACTGATAACTCATACGAATATGTAAGGTCCACAGTATCATATATACAAAAATCATATATCATATATAATATTTACAACCAAAATAATTCCAACAACCCAACAATATTTACAAACATTTCGGATCCTTTTTATAGCATTCCAATACATAGTTGTGGAACCTAATAATTTTTTCATAAAAATGCTCATTGCTAGCTGATTGCTCAAGATGAGGATCATAACCTTCTTGGAACTAGCTTATCTAAAAATATTTTGAAAGGAAAAATAAAGAGATAAGTAATCACTCAATGAATAGATGGATGGTGCAGAACTAAAGTTTCTTTCCAATAATCGCACTGCCACTTTTAACTTTATAACATAATCTAATCCCATATCTTTAAAAATTTCTTTAACATTCTGGATCCAATTCATAGCTATTAATTCATCCACTGTATTGGAAAATGACTCGCATTCCAATTGCCTAGCTTTTTTAACTAGCTTTAATAGCTTTAACCAGTCTTTTGGAATCGATGAGGGCAGAATAGTCATTTTACAAATATGAATTGTAAAATAATGATTTTTTATAAAGCATGCATGGGTCTATATAAGGACAAGATGGTCAAAAAGTTATTATCTTAAAAACACTTTCTCTTTCTTCTCTCTCTCTCTCTCCTTATTATTCCTCTCTCTCAGACAAATAATGCTATTTTTCTCCGGGGATTAGATTTCTATACCACCAACATCATTGGATTTCTCTCGCTGCCACGATCGCAACTGTGTAAAGAATAACGTCATTAGAGCTATCGTTACCATTCACGCACCATCGCAAGTTTTGTTAGCCAAATTTTTAGTCATCAATTCGCAGCATTTTCCAGCAAGTGAACTCCCTCATTCTTCGGCTGTGGGTTTCCTGGTTGACAATCCTTAATTTTGTTCATTTTTTGACGAATGACAAGGTTTTCAGGGATTCTGCCGTCACCAACGATGTCTTAGAGGTACGTTCTACAACATGAATATGTTGTTTCATATTAATCGAGAAATTTTAGTTGTGTAACGATGTCCCAA
Organism: Swietenia macrophylla; assembly: GCA_032401905.1. Lineage (NCBI taxonomy): Eukaryota > Viridiplantae > Streptophyta > Magnoliopsida > Sapindales > Meliaceae > Swietenia > Swietenia macrophylla. The sequence continues at coordinate 6,034,303 of CP135580.1, read as the reverse complement.
AGTGAGGTGGTTGAAAATGTATTTGTATATTTTTTTGGCAGCCACAAATATAATTTTAGACATATGGATATTGTAGGGAAATTCTTGAGGTCGATATGAATATGACAATGTCATCCATTCATGAAACGGAGGTCATTGGAGCATGGGTCTACTATTCTGGTTTGATTTGGTCTGGTTCGCTACAATATGCTACAGTAACTTCACATTTTTCAAAAAATTTCCCCAATACATACAGAAAAATTATTGGAGAGTAAATACCCTCTCTAAAACTGTGAGAATGCCCTCCCTAAAACTGTGAGTAGATATTTAGTATTTTAATTTTGTTAAAAATTAAATTTATATAAAATATGTTTTAAATTTAATAATTTGATTTTAATTCATCTGCTTATGAAATAGAAAATACTAGAATTACTAAAAAATAAAATTTGGATAAATATTAAAATAAAAGTTTTAGTGATGCGTATATGATATGGCTGTAGTAACATAGGATATAGTTTGTAGACGGTCCTATTTAAAGGCCACATAGGTGAGGTAATCTAAGTGGGGTTGTTATCTGGATGGGTTCATAAAAAGAGCACCTAGTGTCAATATCTTGGGGAGTGTCATGTTAGTCACCCTGTGGTCTCCAGCTAATGCCAATGTGTCAGGCGAGTTTTATGTAGAGAAGTATATTTTTATAAATTATTAATAAATTTTATTTTCTTTAAAATAAATTAAAATCATGTTTATTTTCGTAAAAGAATACACTGATGGATTCGAGTTTGCCCTAGTTAGGCTACAACTCAAATAGAAATGGCAAGTCTGGAAATATTTTAAAATAAATTATTTTAATAGTCTTACTTTTTTCTTTTCTAACAAAATTGCTTTTCTAAATTTCAACTCACAGGGTATATTATATATACTAACCCCCCTCATTCCCACATTCCAGATTCAAACTAAAGCAGCGACATGCGTTAGGAGTAGACTTACGTAACGTACATATTTGGATACGATATTCTCAACTGATGGTTGGATTTATAAGGTCCACTAAGTTATTTGTTTTGTAAGATATGTTTTGTATTTATTATATTATTGTATTTTGAAAATTTTATATTTGCATATATTTATTTGAAAAATATTTTATAAATATGTTATGAATTTTGTACATTTGATTTATAATTTGTGTGTTTGTAGATGGGTTTCCAATACCTTATGGGTTCTCAAAAGGTATACCTTACTAGTGGGACATAACTTGAGGGCACACAATGATTGTCACATAAGGACCTCGGGGTCGAGACATGACATAACAAGTTGAGATTGTGTTGTCCTAGCATTCAAAAGCTTGATCAAATTTTGGAACATTTTAGGGGTTATAGTTAGAGCAACCTTGGCACTTCACCTTGCTGCAACGCCAGAGGTTGTAGCAGCAGCTTCACATTGTTCAAACTAAGGGGTATGAGAGGCAAATGCCTCAGTATCCTTAGTAATCTTACGAGATCATCCCTGTCCCCTTTGTGGCAACATTTTGTGTTTCCTATAATATGCAAACAATGCAAATTCTTATCAAGTTATTTAGAACTTAATTATAAGAGATCCACAAAACTCATTTATTTTTCAAAATCTGAGCTCGGATACCCATAAAATTTTCATGCTTGGAACCATAACTCTGAGCATGTAATAACCACCACACATCTGTGAGAATTACCATCTACCGATAACTTACACAAATATATAAGGCCTATAATATCATATATGCATAAACCACATATCATATATAATATTTACAACCAAAATAATTCGAACAACCCAACAGTATTTACAAACATTTCAGATCCCTTTTATAATATTTCTATACATAATCATGAAGAATATTATATACTTAATAATTTTCTAACAAAATGCTTGCCACTAGCTGATCGCTCAGGATGGCGATCATGACCTCCTTGAAACTATTTTATTTGAAAACATTTGGAAAGAAAAAATAAGAAGGTGAGTAATCACTCAATGAAAGATGGATAGTGCTAAACTAAAGTTTAAACATTGTAGTAAGAGTATCATGTATAAAAGAAAATATTTCATAAAATTATATCAATCACCTAAAGTTAACAATTCATAGAAAACATTCTCATATCTTCTTCTATGGATGTTTCATTCAAGTTTGGGCTCGCCAGAAAACTATCCCCCAAAACATCCACCAGTGGCCCTCTGATTAACATCTCGAGACTCACTAATGACTATTTTTATATATTTATATAATAAAATAATTTAGCCCACTCGTTACCGTTAGCGCGGATAGAAAGTACAATGTTAGACACTTTGTTATCCAATGTCTACTCCTTTATTCCATCATAAGCGATAAAGAAGAAATAACTACTCCCATACTCTACTTTAATAAGGGAGAAAAACGTATATATCAACACATTATATATTAATATCTATGCAAAAATGTTTGCAATTAGACACTTATACCAAGTCATAAACCACAAAATCATAAACATAATTTAACATTATATTCATCATTACATAGATGCATAAGTAGAGTGCACAATTCTTAATCATAGTTTCTTAAAGAAATCTCAACCCAATAGTTTAAGTTTAAATCAAAACTTTATAATAGTATTATAAATATATGATATTTGTGTTTTGTAGTAGGTGTGCCTAGGATTTGTTTTGCATGTTTACTTTAGAGAAAAGAAAAAACACACAAAATAATCGAAATTCAAAATGCAAGAGCTAGCACTCTAAATTGATTCCTAATTAGGTGGATACCATAAACAAGCAGAGGTAATTAATTTGTGTTTGTGATTTGACAAATTGTCTAACACAGAGGTATGTACAAATCTATTGCATTATATTAATGTACATATATAATACTAAAGTTTATTGCATAAATCTTGGAAAGTAAATAATTTTTTTTTGTATTTTTTGCTACATGTATGTATTAGTTTGCTTATAGAGCCATGATATATCTAACTATTTTTTTTTATAGTCTATCTGATGTAAATTCAGCACAAGGTAAGTCAACCCAGGCCCAAATTCGTCTAGCCCATGATCTCCTCAATCTATACACTTAATTTGGCCTTAATTTGATTACTTGGAGTCAAAGCCATGGAGCAGCATTTATATGAATCTTTGGAATGAAAGCTGAGCATTTATATGACTTTTGGAAGCATAAATATGGAGCATTGTACAGTTATTTATTATAATTAATGCTTGTAGTCCCTATGTAATCTATAGCTTTCTTTTATGTTTGACCAAATATGTAATGCCTATAAAAAGGCTCCTTTTTTTCATTTTTGGATTTGGCTGGTCGAATGAAAATATATTTCTTTTGAGTGGTAATCCAACTCTTCTTCCTTTATCCAAATTCTTGCCAAATTTGGTGGTGAATTTTTCCTTGGCTGGTGGCATTGCCTTTAGGCCCTGGATACTTGGCTTTTTTCTTTAAATTCTCTTTTGTTATCATCATTTGAAGAGTTTAAGAGTTCAAAACTCTAATCTCGTGAACAGTGACAAATTTGAAGAACAAAACTCACTCTTAGCTTCTGCAAGACGCATTAATTGGTATCAAAGCCAGGTTGTCAAGAGTGAGTAATCTTTCACCTTATTATCATCTTTTCTTTGCTGAATCCTTTTTAATTTCTGCTGGAGTTCTTATTTTCATTAAAAACCCTAAACCTAATTAACCTACTTTTGTATCACCACACTTAAAAAAAAAAAAAAACTATGAGTGGATCATCCACTCCACCCGCATCATGGGAATTAGTAACTATGAAACTTGAAGAACAGATGAATGAACTTAGAGAACAATTCTTCCAGCTCTTGAGAAACCAAAATCAAAACCAAGGCCAACCAAAACGAGGAAGTGCCCTTCCAAACCAGAACCGCCAAAGACCATCACCTCACCCAAGACACCATTATTATGAAGAAGAAGTTCGGGATGAAAGTGATTCTAGTGAGTTTGAAGTGGACAAAAGAAGAAGAAGAAGGGAGAGTGATGATGATAGAGAATTAAAGATTGATATTCCAGAATTTGAGTGGGGATTAAATCCAGATGATTTTTTGGATTGGCTTAAGGAGATTGAGAGGTTCTTTGAGTTCAAGGGTTATTTTGATGAGAGAAAATGTAAGATAGCAATTCTGAAGTTTAAAGATTATACTTCTCTATGGTGGGAGAATATCAAGAAACAGAGAGATAGGGAAGGGAAAGAAAAAGTGAGATCGTGGGAGAAGTTGAAAAAGTTGATGAGGAGGAGATTCTTGCCGAAAACTATAGACAAGATCTCTACGTTAGGTTGCACACTCTTAAGCAAGGAGACAGGAGTTGATACAAATCATGGCACAACTTCAAAGAATTCAATTCAAGTTCCAATTGGCCCAGTTACGAGAGCCCAAGTAAAGAAGTTCAAAGAAGCACTTAACGGGCTAATTCAAGAAGTTTGGACCCAAGTAAATTCGTGGAGACCCATTGGGCTTGGTCCACATATCCAGCAAAGATGGATATGCATGATTCAAACTCTAGAAAAGTTTAACTAAATCTAAACTTGATCTTTTAGCAAGTAAAATAGGAATATTTAGGAGTGTTTGAGTTCATTTATAAGTCTATCTAATTAGTCAGCTTTCCTTGGAGTATTTGAGTTCATTTAGAAGTCTATTTAATTAGTTAGCTTTCCTTTCTATCTTAGGTAAGTACAAGTTACGATTTTTGCCTATAAAAAAGGCACCCTTTGAATAAGAAGCAATCAGAATTCATTAGTTAAAATTTGAGAGTTATTTTCTCTTTGGTTCTTTGAAGAACTAATCGAACTTATCAAGAATTATTCTTGTGGCGTTCATCAGTGACTTATCGAACGGACTTCCATCACCGTTTGTGGCGTCTGCATTATACCGAGGTTCTTGTTTCTTTATAAACAACGGGTCGAGGTTCCATTCAAATCTGATCGTAGAACGATCTCGGGTTCCTTGTTGACTTCGGGTCTCGTTATTTTTAGCGAGGTTCGTATCATTTGGTATCAGAGCCAGGTTATTCTAGCGTCAGGTTTGCCTATCCCTTTTGTTATTCTTTTCGCAATCTGTTATTCTTTTCGCAATTCTTGATATAAAAAAAAAAGAAAGAAAAAAAGAAAAAAAAAAGAGAAGAAAAAAAAACAAAAAAGAGAAGAAAGAAAAAAAAACAGAGAGAGAAAAAAAAAAGTGAAAAAAAAAAAAACGAAAATTTTATATTTCAGTTTGTCATCAACACCCTAATATTTGTGTACCAAATTCTAATATATATTCCTTGTGATTCTTAATTTCCAAATCAGTAGGTATAAAATTGAAATACTTTGTGCAAAATTAAAACCTTTAGAATCCGTGACGCGACCTTATTTTCAGCCTCTATTTTGCCGTAGTAAGTCCTGAAGAATTGTTGCAAGAAATTTTTTGGTTATTGTTTGTTAGTTTCAAAGAACCAAAGAGAATTATTGAGTGGAAAAAGGCAAGAGTGGTGAGAGCATTAGAGGGATAAAAGCCGCAAATTTTTTGAGTGAAACACGAGTGCAAAGTGATTCATATTCTTGAGTGTAAACACGTAAGGGAGAGAATTGTGAGGTCCTTTTTTTTTTTTATAACTTATCTCCTACAGAAAGCATGTCACAACACGACCACGAGGAAGCACAAACAGGGATGAATTCAAAGCTATACATGGAGGCTTTGGTGGGAGAGATGAGACGGATGATGAAGCTGGAACTAGAGCAAATAAGTGAACGGTTGGATAGATTAGAAAATGCCAATCGGAGGAATCAGAGGAAAAGCGCTCAACAACAGCGTACAGTAGAAGATTTTGAGGAATATAACGACGGCAGTTTTGAGGAAGAAGATAGACACTCGGTAGGCAGCAATAGGAAGGTTGAACGTGTTAGAAAAGATTGGAATCGGGAGGATAATAATTTGGGCAGTATTAAGATGAAGGTGCCTTCATTTTAAGGCAAGAATGATCCCGAGGCTTATCTTGAGTGGGAAAAGAAGATGGAGTTAGTTTTTGATTGCCACAACTACTCCGAGATGAAGAAGGTAAAACTTGCAGCCATTGAATTTTCTGATTATGCTATTGTTTGGTGGGATCAATTGGCTTTAAGTAGGAGAAGAAATAGAGAACGTCCAATAGAAACATGGGAGGAGATGAAAACTGTGATGAGAAAACGTTTTGTTCCAAGCTATTATTATAGGGAGTTGTATCAAAAATTGCAAAGTCTTACGCAAGGCAACCGGAGCGTGGAGGATTATTATAAAGAAATGGAAATAACTATGATCCGAGCGAATATAGAGGAGGATCGAGAAGCTACTATGGCTAGGTTTTTGGGTGGTTTGAATCGAGAAATTGCAAACGCGGTGGAATTGCAACATTATGTGGAATTAGAGGATTTGGTTCACATGGCCATCAAAATTGAGCGCCAACTCAAGAGGAGGGGCAGCGCACGTCTAAATCAAAGTTCGAGTGCATTCTTTTGGAAACCGAATTCCACAAAGAAAGAAGACAAGCTGCAAACATCCGCAACACCCAAGCACAAGTTTGAGCCCAAGTCCGAGAACACCAGCCACGTTTCTCAAGGTAAAATTGACACTTCTACCTCTAGAAATCGTGACATTAAATGTTTTAAATGTCAAGGCAGGGGACACATAGCAAGTCAATGTCCAAACACGCGAGTTATGATGATGCAAGATAATGGTGACATTGTGACTGACGATGAAGATTCTGACACCAATGACATGCCGCCATTGGAGAACATCACCGAGGAGGAGTATTTAGCCCCTGATGCATTGACATTAGTAACCAGTAGAGCGTTGAGCTTGCAGGCAAAAGAAGTTGAAGAAGTGCAGCGAGAGAACCTCTTTCATACTAGGTGCCACGTCAAGGACAAGGTGTGTAGTATGATTATTGATAGTGGTAGTTGTACCAATGTTGCAAGCACAATAATGGTGAAAAAATTAGGGCTGCCCACATTGAAGCATCCTAAACCTTACAAATTGCAGTGGTTAAATGATAGTGGAGAGATGAGGGTAAATAAGCAGGTGATAGTTGCATTTCGAATTGGCAAATATGAAGATAAAGTGCTGTGTGATGTAGTACCGATGCAAGCTGGACATTTGTTACTAGGGCGTCCATGGCAGTTTGATAAGCATGTAAAGCATGATGGCTTTACGAATAAGTACTCTTTCGTACTTAATCAACGATCAATCACTCTTGTACCTTTAACACCACAACAAGTGTATGAGGATCAAGTGTGGTTACGAAAAGAGTATGATCAAAAGAAAGAGAGAGATAAAAAGAAAACGAGTGATAATTCGAGAGAAAAAACTGAAAGAGAAAAACAAATTTTTATGCAAAAGAGAGTGAAATAAAAAGAGCGAAGTTTTTAAATCAGCCAATGATTGTACTTTTGTACAAAGAGGCGTTTTTAAATACTAACGAGATTGATCCTACTTTGCCTAGCTCTATGGTTTCTCTTCTGCAGGAATATGAGGATGTCTTTCCCGAAGAAACGCCACAGGGATTACCTCCTATCCGAGGGATTGAACATCAAATTGATTTTGTACCTGGTGTGACAATTCCAAACCGACCAACTTATAGGAGCAATCCCGAGGAGACAAAAGAGCTTCAAAGGCAAGTAAGTGAGTTGATGGCGAAAGGTTACGTGAGGGAGAGCATGAGTCCATGTGCCGTTCCAGTTTTACTTGTACCTAAAAAGGATGGCACTTGGAGAATGTGCGTTGACTGTCGAGCGATCAACAACATTATGGTAAAGTATCGACATCCCATTCCTCGCTTAAACGACATGTTAGATGAATTGCATGGAGCTTGTATATTTTCAAAAATTGATTTGAAGAGTGGGTATCATCAAATACGCATGAAAAAGGGTGATGAATGGAAAACTGCCTTTAAAACAAAATACGGTTTGTATGAATGGTTAGTAATGCCTTTCGGTTTAACTAATGCACCGAGCACATTTATGCGATTAATGAACCATATACTGCGTGCATTCATAGACAGAATTGTCGTTGTTTATTTTGATGATATTCTCATTTATAGCAAAAACTTGGATGATCATATTGTGCATTTAAAATCGGTTTTAGATGTACTTAGAAAAGAGAAGTTATTTGCTAACTTAAAGAAATGCACCTTTTGCACCGATAAGCTTGTGTTTCTTGGTTTCATTGTAAGTGCACAAGGAATACAGGTTGATGAAGAGAAAATTCATGCAATTCAAGAATGGCCGAGTCCCACAAGCATAGGCAACGTACGAAGTTTTCATGGACTCGCTAGTTTCTACCGACTGTTTGTGAAAGATTTTAATACTTTAGCCGCACTGCTCACTGAGGTAATAAAGAAAAACGTTGGTTTCAAGTGGGGAAAAGAGCAAGAGAAGGCGTTTCAGCTCATCAAGCAAAAATTGACAAATGCACCCTTATTAGCTTTACCTAACTTTAACAAAATATTTGAAATCGAATGTGATGCTTCTGGTGTAGGTATTGGAGCTATGCTTATGCAAGAAGGACGACCGATTGCGTATTTCAGTGAAAAGCTAAGTGGAGCAGCTTTAAACTACCCAACTTATGATAAGGAATTATACGCATTGATTCGAGCTTTAGAAACATGGCAGCACTATCTTTGGCCCAAGGAGTTTGTGATTCACACTGATCACGAATCATTGAGGCACTTGAAAGGACAACACAAACTGAATAAAAGAAATGCTAGTTGGGTGGAGTTCATTGAAACGTTTCCATACGTCATCCGATATAAGCAAGGTAAGGAGAATGTGGTTGCAGATGCACTTTCTCGCAGGTACGCGTTACTCTCTAATCTTGATTCTAAATTGCTTGGTTTTGAACAAATTAAAGAGTTCTATCCTTCAGACCCTGACTTTAATGAAGAGTATATAGCTTGGGAGAAGACCCCCAATGGTAAGTACTTTAGACATGAGGGTTTTTTATTTCGAGAAAATAAGTTGTGTATACCGAATTGTTCCGTGCGTGATTTATTAGTTAGAGAATCATATGGTGGAGGATTGATGGGACACTTTGGGATAGCTAAAACATTAGCTATTTTACAAGAACACTTTTTTTGGCCACACATGAAAAGAGATTGTTGAGAGAACTTGCGATAGATGTGTCACATGTAGGCAAGCAAAATCCCGAAAGCAACCCCATGGTTTATACACACCATTGCCCATTCCTAATGAGCCTTGGATTGATATTTCTAAAGACTTTGTGTTAGGATTGCCTAGAAGTAAACATGGTAGAGATTCAATTTTTGTGGTTGTGGATAGATTTTCTAAAATGGCACACTTTATTCCATGTCACAAAACGGATGATGCTTCACATATTGCTAATTTGTTCTTTAAAGAGATTGTAAGATTACATGGTATGCCTAGAACAATTGTTTCCGATAGAGATGCTAAGTTTTTAAGTTACTTTTGGAAGACTTTGTGGTGTAAGTTAGGTACTAAGTTATTATTTTCTACTACTTGTCATCCACAAACTAATGGTGAAACCGAAGTAGTAAATAGAACTTTATCTTCTTTGTTAAGGGCTGTTATTAGTAAGAACATTAAAACTTGGGAAGATTGTTTACCACACGTTGAATTTGCTTATAATTATACTGTTCATTCTACTACTAAATTTTCTCCATTTGAAATTGTGTATGGATTTAATCCATTAACTCCATTGGATTTATCTCCTTTACCCATGATTGAGCAAGTTAATCTAGATGGCAAAAAGAAAGCTGAATTTGTTAGGCAGATTCATGAGAAAGCAAGACTCAACATTGAGCGGAGAACGGAGCAGTATGCAAAACAAGCCAACTAGGGGCGTCGCAAGCTGGTTTTTGAACCAGGAGATTGGGTTTGGTTACATATGAGAAAAGAGAGATTTCCGATGCAAAGGCGTTCCAAATTACTTCCAAGAGGAGATGGCCCTTTTCAAGTCTTAGAGTGTATCAATGACAATGCTTACAAGCTAGATTTACTAGGAGAATACAATGTAAGTGCTACTTTTAATGTTGCTGATTTGAGTCCTTTTGATGTAGGTAATGATTTGAGGACAAATCCTTTTCAAGAGGAAAGGAATGATACAAATCATGGCACAACTTCAAAGAATTCAATTCAAGTTCCAATTGGCCCAGTTACGAGAGCCCAAGTAAAGAAGTTCAAAGAAGCACTTAACGGGCTAATTCAAGAAGTTTGGACCCAAGTAAATTCGTGGAGACCCATTGGGCTTGGTCCACATATCCAGCAAAGATGGATATGCATGATTCAAACTCTAGAAAAGT
>CP135580.1:5982955-6023518 GCA_032401905.1 Swietenia macrophylla | reverse complement strand
CCAAGGCAATTATTTTCGTTTTTCTAATCAAATTTTCAGGCAAATCACAAAAATAATAGATTTAACAAATAAAATATTATATTTATAATTCAAATTAAATTTTACAAGATCAATAAATTGTGTACCAATATCTATATTTTAAAATTAATTAAAAATTGACATAAAAGTTAAAGTATAAGATAATTAAAACATAAGAAAATTAAAGTATAAAAATTTACTTTTATTTTAATTTGTAGATGAAATGTTAGAATATATACTTTACACCGTAAATGACTGGTTGAAAGTCTGAATATTGGAATTGATTGAAATTTGAAAAGTAAAAAAACTTTTGGTGTATAAAAATAAGCATGCGGAATGAGTTTATTTACAAGTAAAAAAGTAAAATTTTAGAATAAAATTACCCAAAATAGTTATTTTCGTAAGAATGTATTAAAATTAATTATATTGGTAAAGGTTAAGTAAAATAAGATTATTTTTAAAATTTTCCCTTGAACAAACCTCAGGGTAGCTTTCCGTACATAGCCCATATTTTACACGACATTATGCCTCGAAGACGATTTTCCCGCCCGGCTATTTGTCCAGTTGGTTGAGTTCATCTATTAGTTACACAAAAGAAAAGCCCCGATAAAAGCAGATAGATCGGTTGCAGCTCAACGCAAAGCTGTTACAGCTGAGCAGTAATTTACTATTGTTGTACACTATCCAGCAACAACCTATATGGCTGGAAATATGTTCCTAGTACAATAACATCTTATCTTTTCTAGTAAATTTAGTGGCTCCCAATTGTCAAATAATCCATATTGGGACGTGGCTGCCTGAAACGATATTACGTTAAGGGGCAACGGGTGGAAAATAATAAAGAAAAAACTATGCAGCTCTGTCAGGGGATAGTAATCAACTGTGTGTATTATATGTTAATGGCATGGACAGTGTAGACATGCCATCCGTATTGTCTGTCTGTCTGTTCCCGATGTCCATCGGTGCTTTCCCTCTAGCTCAAATCAAATCCTGCAATTTAGAAATGGTCAAATCAGTCAAGATATCATCTATTATCTCCAACTGGAAGGGGATGGGAGGGACCTCACCAACCTTTACTCGAATGTTTGCTTCCTCTTCAAGAGAGTAGGAAATATGATGACAGTACCAATGAGGAACAGCACGGAGAATGTTTTAAAGTCATATAGATCCTTCACTGACTTGAGATCTCCAAGAGCAAGACCAGCCTGAAAATAACACAAGTGTCAGAAGTAATTTACCAACAATGCGAACACAGAAAAGGAATATACTGTCAAACCAGCCTAAAAATCAACATATCAAAGAAAAGAAATAAAATAAATAAAAAGAAAAGTAGAAAAACCCTTAATAATGCAATTATGTCAGACTAAATCTTGGCAAAGCTCAGGTGAATAGGAAATCATGCAGCTTTATAACTCTTAATTCTAGGAGAAGATGAAAAGAAAGCATAAGCAAAATAGCTCATCATCTACATAGCTACATAGCGAAGAACACAAAAATAATCCATCAGAGTCAGCTAACTTTCCTCTACTCTCATCCCTAAATCAGAGGACATACAGATGATGTTAGATTATCAACATCATTCTTCTACTGACATTACTCAACAAGACCTAAAAACCAAAAAAATAAACAACCAGTATGACCATAACGGGCCAGATCACTTCTTTTTTAAGTTGACAACTCAGGCTAACTCCCTTGAGATACTATCATTCATTCTAACACTTGATTTTTCACTTACACTCCTTCCAAGTTAAGAGGAACAGTTAAAAATGCCAAATTTCTACATTAACCAACCTAGAAGCACTGTTGCTGCATCTCATCTGGATGAGTTCCAATAGATTTTTCTCCTCTTTGGCAAAGAGAGGTGCATTCTAGATGGAAAATTAGCATCCTCATTACGTAAAACAAAATAATGAATTAAGAAAATCGAAGAAAATTCTGCTTTAAGTCTGGATATGAACGTGCAATATAACAACAGTGACTAGTCGTTAACTCTTAAAAAGCTTATCTTCTAGGTTAAGCAAAGCCTTCAAAGGAAAATTTCTTCATAGATTCAGTTTGAGTTAACACAAACAAATATTGGTCCTACACTTCTAATCAGCAGCACTGCAGTATCTTTTACTTGTATCAATATCAACCTAGTTACACATTTTTTCCAAGTAAACGGTAGAGGACGTCCATACTTTTAGCTAAAAGCATTAGATACATGCAACTCAAGAGTAATCTTTTTATCCATTGTTCTTTTTTTCCTTATCAAGATTGCATTATTAGACAAAAAAAAAAAACCCTCAAAGAAAATCTTATAATTTATAAAGGCTGAGCAGCATCAGAAAAGCATGTGGCTGGGTTGTACATGTCAAGTTTAAGGTCAGCTACTAACTTCTCTAAGGACCTTTACACACCACAAATATTGAGCATTTTCTTAATGATCCAAAAAAATTAATTTTCAACAATTACGACACAGTGAAAAATATGAATCATATTCTCTAACATTTTTACAACCTAAAAACATGTGGTGGTATAATATTCATATTGTTTTCAAATTAAACAAAAATATGGAAACTATTTTTGTTCAATATGCAACAACAATGTAAATATGTACATATTGAGAACACAACTCAGAGAATGCACCTCAGATTCACTTTTTTATTTTCTTGAATAACATTCTAATAATATCCTTTTGTTTCCCATCACAAAATTGTTTCAGAATGCTACTTAACTATCATAGAAAGATCCATATTATGCAGTATTTCAAAAGCTTTCATCAGCACCAATAGTATCTTTCTATTCTTGCATCCATTGTTCTACTAAGTTGTCAAGCCACTCACATTTTATCATGTTGATGCAACATTAAAATTTGATAGCCATTAAAAGAGCAAGAAAGGCAGGTAATGCGAAAATGTAGGAAATTGTTTTATAAAAGGAAAATGGTAGCCATGACTAGGTATGGAAAACTTACTCGTACAGTGATGAAGGAGGCTGGAATAAGACCAATCAAAGTTGCCAAAAAGAAAATATGAAATGGTATATCAACTATGGGGGATGCCAAATTGATAAAGAGGTTGGGCAACGTCGGAGTTACCCTCAAAAAGAGCATATAATTCAGCAACTTCTCCCTATGCTTTGCAATCTGAATCCACAATTGATTAGTTTAATTTAACAGAAAAGAAATGAACTAAAATGTAAAAAGATTACAATGAATAAACAAGAAATACCTCCGCCTGGAAAAATCTTAACTTCTCAGGCCATAACCAACTAACTAAAGGCCTGCCAATCAGCTTAGAAAGAAAAAAACAAGAGGAAGCTCCAACTGTGGCGTTCAAGACAACTAAGAAAAGGCCTCTAATAACTCCAAAAAGAGCTCCAGCTAGCAATGACATAAAAATTGTTCCCGGAATCATAAATGTCTGCATGAATATGTATGTTGAACAGTACCCTAAAATGAACTGTGCCGGGTAATCATTAGCATATGTTGCAAGATTGTCTCTGAAACAAAAACAACATTAACATTTTTTATCACAAATTAAATATAAAACAGCTGATAACTTAAAGAGAATACTAAAATAGGGCATTGTAAAATATTGTTGAAGTCCTCTGCACTATGGTACAAATCCAAGCAGAACCTCCAGATTTCCCCGGTGGTTACAAACAACCAAATTCTGAGGAAAAAATTTCTACAGAGTTTTAGCTTTTTGAAGTTCTGTAGGACTTTGCTGCTCTACGTAGTTCACTACTGGAATTTGGACTTATAACATTCAACATGAATGGTAGTGTAAAATGAGAGATTCAAATATGCAACATATTCAATGTTTTATGTCGCGGCATTTTGAAGAAACATTTTTTTTAACGGAACGTCAGCCATGACATATTTATTCTAATAATAAAGAATACGTACTTGAGCAAGCGAAGATCGGAAATGGTGCGGGGAAGCTTGAGCTTGCCGTAGTCAGCAGGAGGCATCATGAGGTAAATACAGAAGAGGCCGACAACAAACAACAAAAAGACACCAAGAAATGCGGCGAATTCCCATCTGGTGAGCGGAAATCTCCTTCCCTCTTTGACCTTCCCGTTGCCGCTCTCTTCGTCTCTTAAAATTCTCAATCCCTCGCCGATTACCACATTCCTTGCTGCTGCCATCTTACAACACTTGATTCAATCAACTGATCCACAAGACATGAAAGTGATTCACCAATTCTGAAAACCCTAGCGATTGGGAGATTTGTGATGAATTTATTGAGAGTGAAAACGGAAATTATTATTATTATAAAAATTATCTCATACCTCCCCTAAGGTTTATAAAAAACGCAGTTTCAAGAAACTTTTGTGGACGAGACACATATCTCCCCTGCTGTTACCATTAACCTTATAGTGCTAAGGGTGTTTTTGTTAAAAAAATGTTTATTTTCACTAATTCACAATTTAATAATACTGTACAGTATGATGACTGGACTCAACTATCATATTATTAACCATTTTAAAATAATTTAGGGTGGCACAACAAATTCGAATATGGCCTCCTATAGTTTTTCCCTAATCTTATAAGTACTTTGTCATCTTTTAATTAATGCAAAACTTTTTTAAAATAAATAAAAAATATTACTTGGGATATAATCAATAAGATTTTATTATTCATTGTTAAATTTATTTCAATTTCAAAATCTCGAATAAAATTAATAAATAATCTTACTATAGATGTTATTGAGTTTAAAATGGGTAAAATAAATGTATATCTAACAATCTAAACCAAATTTAATGATTTAAATTATAATTAGATTCTTTGACTCCAATTTATTATGAATTACTTTACGTTAAATTTCTTAAATTCCAATAATATTAGTCCAAATTGTATGTATTAATATCGTCATGAGTATAAATTATGATATTAATTTTAAAATTATTTGAATATGTATTTTATTATTAATTTAATTTTTATATTTGCTAAAATAATCATATGAAAACTTGTTGTTTGCGCTTCAAATAAATTTGCCCTCAGAATACAAATCGACAAGGCATGAGAAATCCATAGCCTATAAAGCATTGAAAGGCCAAATTGTAAATAAATAAAAATTATTTAAATTTAAAATTTTTAAATTTTAATTTTAATTTTTTATATTAAATAATAAGATTTTTAAATTTAATTCATTTTTATATTTTAAAAAATTTTAAAATGTAATAAATATTTAAAAATCAGTTAAATTTTTGAAAAGATTGCAAATGTTTGAAGTCAATAGTTAAATCTCAAAAGGTGCTTGTCAATAATTGTCATATTTCTATAAATTAAGTGTAAAAATTCCATATTAGATATCTAATTTTATTTTTTTTCTTTCCTGACTTTTTAATTTTTTTTTAATTTTCTGTAAGTTTTTCATTGTTGCTTGGTGCAAAATTCATTCAAAGCTTATTATATTTTAAAAGCAATTTGTCTGTGAATTCTATAAGCAATCTCAATAGAAAAAAGAGTAAATAAAACTTTAAAAAAAGAGTATTATATATGTGTTTCAAAGTCTCTATGAAAGAGATTTTAAAAATTTGATCTAACCTGTAAAAACTTTCAGATTTGAGGCAAATACAACTAATAAAAATGAAAATGTATTTTCCACAAAGATTTATGAATCTTACAATGTTTCTATTGATTGAAAAGGATCTTTGGTTTGGAAGAAAACATTAGAGAAAAAGAGAGAAAATGGACTTGACTCAGGAAATGTGTGGTGTGGTGTTCGACTATTATTTTTAAATAAATAAAAAAAGCTCTCTTCTTGCAAGATGAAAATTTATGTGTGTTGAATTTCTTTGCTTTTTTGTTATTACACCTTTTTTTTTTCTTTTTGTGCTTTTCTTATTTCACTCTTGTATTTAAAAAGAACTCCCACTGATATATATATATATATATATTATTTTTCTCTCATTTGTTACTTCTATTTAAGAATGACAATGGATTAAGTTTGGGTTATTGGTATATAAACTACATTTAATAATATTTTTAGATGTTTGGTATATTTATATTATAATATTTTGATTTATATATATTATTTAATTATTTCATTATACATATTTGTGTATTTAATAAATATAATAATAATTTTAAAATAGTAAATTTAATTAGTTGAACATTATTTTTAAATATCTTTAGTCAAACATATTGTGAATAGGGTAATAATAATATATGGAAACTAATATGTATAGTGACTAATAACAACTTATGTATATAATGATATAAGATATCAAACCAACACATGGGTACAAATTAGTCTATCTTGTCTACTGAATGGTGACTCTATTTGAATATTCGGTTGTTCATTCCTAAGTGTTTCATCTTGGTTTTCCTCCTCTCTAATTTTGCTAGATGACAAACGTAAATCTTCTCTTACTTCACTAGGTGATCTAGGTGAATGTGCATCTCGACTTTCTTTGTTGGTTTCCCTTTCATTAGACATTTCATCTTGTGATTCTACATTATCATTACTCAAGTCTTGGTCATGGTTACCAAATATGTCACTAGATGGTGGTACATACTTGTGTATTATGGCTAAAAGAAGTGGATCCTCCACTTCACCTTTTTTATTACTAGTCCTATCAAAATATGAGTCATTTTCTATGAAGGTAACATTCTTAAAGATATACTTATCCTTAGTCAATGGATTATAGCATCTATAACCCTTAATATCTACACAATAACCTAAAAAGATGCACTTAATGCTCATTTCACTTAATTTATCTCTTAAATGACTTGGAATATGTACATAGCATACGCATCCAAAAATTTTGACATAGGACAGGTCCAGTTAGGTATTATAGGCAATCTCAATTGGTGTCTTTCCTTTCAAGACCATAGATGGAGTTCGGTTAATAAGATGTGTGGCCGTGAGAATAGCTTCCCTCCAAAAACTCTTTATGCACATTGTGATAGAACATTATAGTTCTTGCCACTTCTAAAATATGCCTATTATTACGCTCAGCTACTCCATTTTGTTCCGGAGTGTAAGAACAAGTAGTTTAGTGAACAATTCCTTTACTAGCTAAAAATTATTTAAACAAATTGTTCACATACACTTCTCCATTGTCAGTTCTCAACATTTTCACCTTCTTGTCAAATTGATTTTCAATCAATATTACAAACTCTCTAAAACACTCAAAAGTATCAGATTTCTTTTTAATTAGATAAATCCATGTATACCTAAATTTATGATCTATAAAAGTTAAAAAATATTTGAAACCTTTATGCGATGGAGTAGGAGAAGTCTATAAGTCAGAATGTACCAAGACAAATAAATCATTATGATCATGATGAGATTGTACAAAAGGTATCGTAGTTTGTTTTCCTAAGATACAAGAATTACAATCTTTTATCTCATTAAACTTTAAACTACTAACTAATTTTTACAAAATATGACTAGGAGGATGCCCTAATCTAGCATGCCAAAGTTCTTGCACTTTGTCGTTATCTACTTTAAAAGCTTTGCTTAAATCTTTCAAAACATAAAGTCCATTTTTCTCTCTTCCCTCACCAATCAATTGGTTGGTCTTGATGTCCTGAAAAGTTACTTTATTAGATTCAAATATGATATAACAATTTAAATCTTTTGTAATTCTACTTACGGACAACAAATTTGAAGAAAAACATGGCATGTAAAGACCTTTAGTATGCTTAGACAAAATATTCAAATGTCCTAAGCCACTAATTGGTATATCTTTTCTATTAGCTATACTCACCCATTTATCCTTTCCTGTAAACTCAATTTTAGAAGCTAAATTTTTACTTCTAAACATGTGAACCAAATCTTCTAATTCCACATAATGTTATAATTCCATCACGTTTGCAATTTCTCGATTCAAACCACCCAAAATCCTAACCATAGTAGTTTCTCGATCCTCCTCTATATTTGCTCGAATCATAGTTATTTCCATTTTTTTATAATAATTCTCCATACTCCGGTTGCCTTGCGTAAAGTTTTACAATTTTTGATACAACTCCCTATAATAATAGCTTGGAACAAACCGATTTCTCATCACAGTTTTCATCTCTTCCCATGTTTCTATTGGATGTTCTCTATTTCTTCTCCTACCTAAAATCAATTGATCCCACCAAACAATAGCATAATTAGAAAATTCAATGGCTGCAAGTTTTACCTTCTTCAACTCGGAGTAGTTGTGGCAATCAAAAACTAGCTCCAACTTCTTTTCCCACTCAAGATAAGTCTTGGGATCATTCTTGCCTTGAAATGAAGGCACCTTCATCTTAATGCTGCCCAAATTATTATCCTCCCGATTCCAATCTTTTCTAACACGTTCAACCCTCCTATTGCTGCCTACTGAGTGTCTATCTTCCTCCTCAAAATTGTCATTGTTATATTCTTCAAAATCTTCTACTGTACGCCATTGTTGAACGCTTTCCCTCCAATTCCTCTGATTAGCATTTTCTAATCTATCCAACTGTTCACTAATTTGCCTTAATTCCAGCTTTATCATCCGTCTCATCTCTCCCACAAAAGCTTCCATGTATAGCTTTGAATTCATCACTGTTTGTGCTTACTCGTGGTCGTGTTGTGACATGATTTCTACAGGAGATAAGTTATAAAAAAAAAAAGGACATCACAATTCTCTCCTTTACGTGTTTACACTCAAGAATATGAATCACTCTGCACTTGTATTTAACTCAAAAATTTGCAGCTTTTATCCTTCTAATGCTCTCACCACTCTTGCCTTTTTCCACTCAATAATTCTCTTTCGGTTCTTTTCAAACTAATAAACAATAACAAAAAATTTCTTGCAACAATTTTTCAGAACTTACTACGGCAAAATAAAGGCTGAAAATAAGGTCGTGTCACGGATTTTAAAGCTTTTAATTTCTCACAAAGTATTTCAATTTTATACCCACTGATTTAGAAATTGAAAATCACAAGGAATATATTAGAATTTGATACACAAATATTAGGGTGTTGATGACAAAATGAAATATGAAATTTTTGTTTTTTTTTCACTTTTTTTTTCTCTCTTCTCTTTTTTTTTTCTTTTTATTTCTTTTTTTTATATCAAGAATTGCGAAAAGAATAACAAAAGGGATAGGCAAACCTGACGCTAGAATAACCTTTGCTCTGATACCAAATGATACGAATCTCGCTAAGAATAACGAGACCCGATTTCAATAAGAAACTCAAGATCGTTCTACGATCAGATTTGAATGGAACATCGACCCATTGTTTATAAAGAAACAAAAACCTCGGTATAATGTAGACACCACAAACAGTGATGGAAGTCCGTTCGATAAGTCACTTATGAACGCCACAAGAATAATTCTTGATAAGTTCAAATAGTTCTTCGAAGAACCAAAGAGAAAATAACTTTCAATTTTTCTAACTAATGAATTCTGATTGCTTCTTATTCAAAGATGCCTTTTTATAGGCAAAATCGTATCTTGTACTTACCTAAGATAAAAAAGAAAGGTAACTAATTAAATAGACTTGTCAATGAACTCAAACACTCCAAGGAAAGCTGACTAATTAAATTGACTTATAAATGAACTCAAACACTTCTAAATATTCCTATTTTACTTGCTGAAAATCAAGTTTAGATTTGAGCAGACTTTTCTAAAGTTTGAATCATGCATATCCATCTTTGCTGGATATGTGGACTAAGCTCAATGGGTTTCCACGAATTTACTTGGGTCCAAACTTCTTGAATTAGCCCATTAAGTGCATCTTTGAACTTCTTTACTTGTGCTCTCATAACTGAACCAATCGGAACTTGAATTGAATTCTTTGAAGTTGTGCCATGATTTGTATCACCACATATCCACAAAAAATGGATCTGCATTATGCAAGTTTTAGAAAAGTAAGGCTAAATCTAAACTTGATTTTAGCAAATAAAATTGGTATGTTTAGGAGTATTTAAGCTCATTTGTAAGGCTATTTAATTAGTTAACTTTCCTTTTTTTTTTTTAATTTAGACATGTAGAGCCATTTAATTGGCTAACTATTTCCTTTTCTGTTTTACGCAAGTAGAAGATATTTTTTTTAGCCTTAATTAAGATGGCTTGTAATTAAGGAAATTTAAAATAATAATTAAGTTTATAAATAGGCACCTTCAAATAAGAAGAAATCAGAATTCATTAGTCATAAAAATTAAGAGTTCTTTTCTCTTTGATTTTTTGAAAAACTATTCAAACTTATCAAGAATTATTCTTGTGGCATTCATCAGTGACTTATCAAACGGACTTCAATTACCGTTTGTAGCGTCTACATTATATTAAGTTTCTTGTTTCTTTATAAACAACGGATCGATATTCCATTCAAACCTGATCGTAGAACGATCTTGGGTTCCTTATTAAATTTAAGTCTCGTTATTTTGACGAGATTTGTATCATTACTTTCACCTTTTATTCACCAATCATATCATTTTGGATCTAAATTGAAATATTTGATTTGTTGTATAATTATCCTATTGATAAAATTACTAATTTACCCTTATTTTAATGAGAAAAATATTGGTATATGCTCTAAATTTAATAATATTTTGAATGTTTGGTACATTTGTATTATGACATTTTGATTTTTATATATATATATATATCATTTAATTATTTTATTATTACATATCTATGTATTTAATAAATATAATAATACTTTATAATAGCAAATTCAATTAGTTTGATACTATTTTTAAATATTCCTAATCAAACATTATTATAAATAGCGTAACAATAA
Source organism: Swietenia macrophylla (assembly GCA_032401905.1). NCBI lineage: Eukaryota > Viridiplantae > Streptophyta > Magnoliopsida > Sapindales > Meliaceae > Swietenia > Swietenia macrophylla. The sequence continues at coordinate 6,012,803 of CP135580.1, read as the reverse complement.
TGTATTGAGACTAATATGTATAGTGACTGATAATAACATGTGTGTATTATGATATGATATATTAAGTCAATACATAAGTACAAATTAATGAACTAATGTATTGGACTGATATATCATGAGAACGTTATGTAAATTATTATATGAGTATCATTAGCAATTTTTATAGTGACAATAGTGTATGTAATCTTTGGACTTGAGATCACTATAGATCCTAACATAAAAAATGATATATTTCGATATTTTCAAATATTATCAGTAACATAATAGATTGTAAAAGAAATAATCAAATACATCATAAGTTATGTAGAGGGATATGTATCATTAAGATAAAATTTGTGTTTTTTATATAACGGGAGCGATATCTTGAGCTCTTTGATTAAATGAGACTTTGAAAAATACATGGCTAGATTCAAATAAGTTAATATGTGATATTGACTTTATTTGATATAATAAGTCTACTCAAAATATCAAATAAATATATAACTGAATTATACGAAGATGATACATTTATACATTATGTTCAATTAAGATATTTAGGACAAAAGAGTTAAATTACACTATAATATTGGTCATGGATAAGGCGATATTAAATCACTGACATTATTTTCACTTGGATAGTCATGATGTATTACTAGACATTACTCATTACTTGTAACACAAAAATTAGATTTTAATATTACTACTAACGTTACGATAACCTATTAGATCGTATATTAACATCAAAAATATAATATATCTATGTATATATATAAATATATATATAAAATCTTAAATGGATTTATAATTTATTGAGTTATTTGAGTATTAATTTTGACTAATCTCATTATGTAAAGATTGGACTATATTTATTAGTACTTACTTTACTAAATAAATTAAATTTTATAAGTAAGTTCAACCAAATAATTTAAGTCAAAATTAAAGATCTAAAATAGTAATATATAAATATGTAATGTTTACATTTTTAAGGGTATATTTGGGTTTGATTTTTGCATTTTTGCTCTTAAAAAGAAAATAATACACAAAAATATCACGTATTCAAATTATAAAAGTTTGTACTTTAGTTAGATTTCTGATCATATGAACACTATAAAGACATAGAGGAATTTAATCTGTATTTGTAGTTTGACAAATATCGTCTAATTAAAGGTATGCACGTATTTATAATATTGAAATATATACATATAATAACACTAAAATTTATCTCATGGATATTGGAAAGCAAACTATCTTTTTGTGCAATTTCATTACATATTTATGTATTGGTTTGCTAACAAAAATTTTTTAAAATAACTTTGAAGTCTACAATATTTTTATTAGTGCTGTTTCTAATAAAAAAATAATTTTTTAAAGTTTATTTAAAAAGTAAAATTAAATAGATTAAATAAATAACATATAAAATAAATAAAATATTACATACTTTGATTTAATGTCGACTAAATAAGTATATGTTCAATTAAATATTTTTGTATATATAATATACTGTAAATGTATCATGATTGAAAATATAATGCACTTACTTAATTTTAAAAATTTTTTATATGGGTTATACAGCTAAAAGTTGGCAAATATCTATACGAGTTTAGTAAACATTAAATATTTGTTTATTATCAAATTTGCTATGGGTTTAGCATGAATCTAGTTTTAAATTTTTATAATAAATGCTGATATAAATTTGACGATATTTGATCCATGTAAGCAAATTAGTACATATATGTGGCGAAAATATACAAAATAAACAGTTTACTTTCTAAGATTTATGTAACAAACCCTAATGTTATCATAAATATGTACATACCTTTAATTAGACGATATTTCTCAAATCATGAATACAGATCAATTGCCTTTGTGTCTCTATGGTATCTATATGATCGAGAATCTAATTAGAATACTTGCTCCTATGATTTGAGTGCATGATGTTTTATGCGTTCTTTTCTTTTCAAGAGCATGGAAGCAAAAACAAACTCTAAGCACTCTTCTAAAACGTAAATATTACATATTCATACTACTATTTTAGATATTTAATTTTGACTTAAATAATTTGGTTGGGGTTTATTATAAAGTCCAATTTATTTAATAAAGTAGGTACTAATAAATTTAGTCCAATATTTATATAATCTTAAATGATACGAAACTCGTTAAGAATAACGAGACTAGAATTCAATAAGAAACCCGAGATCGTTCTACGATCAGATTTGAATGGAATCTCGACCCGTTGTTTATAAACAAACAACTATCTCGATATAATGTAGATGCCACAAACAGTGATGGAAGTCCGTTCGATAAGTCACTGATGAACGTCACAAGAATAATTCTTTATAAGTTTGAATAATTCTTCAAAGAATCAAAGAGAAAATAACTCTCAATTTTTTTGACTAATAAATTCTGATCACTTCTTATTTAAAAGTGCCTTTTTATAGATAAAATCGTATCTTGTACTTACCTAAAATAGAAAGAAAAGCTAACTAATTAAATAGACTTATAAATAAACTCAAACACTCCAAGGAAAGCTGACTAATTAAATAGACTTATAAATGAACTCAAACACTTCTAAATATTCTTATTTTACTTGCTAAAAAAATCAAGTTTAGATTTGGTCAAACTTTTCTAGAGTTTGAATCATGTATATCCATCTTTGCTAGATATGTGGACTAAGCTCAATGGGTCTCCACGAATTTACTTGGGTCCAAACTTCTTGAATTAACCCTTTAAGTGCATCTTTGAACTTATTTACTTGTGCTCTCGTAACTGGACCAATCAAAACTTGAATTGAATTCTTTGAAATTGTGCCATTATTTGTATCAAAGAGAGTGAAATAAAAAAATAAAGTTTTTAAATCAGCTAATGATTGTATTTTTATACAAACAGCCATTTTTAAACACTAATGATATTGATCCTGTTTTGCCTAACTCTATAGTTTCTCTTTTGCAGAAATATGAGGATGTCTTTCTCGAAGAAACGCCACAGGGATTACCTCTTATCCGAGGGATTGAATATCAAGTTGATTTTGTACCTGGTGCGATAATTTCAAACCGACCAACTTATAAGAGCAATCCCGAGAAGACCAAAAAGCTTTAAAGGTAGGTAAGTGAGTTGATGGTGAAGGGTTACGTAAGGGAGAGCATGACCCCATGTGCCATTCCAGTTTTACTTGTACTTAAGAAGGGTGGCATTTGGAGAATGTGTGTTGATTGCCAAGCAATCAACAAAATTACAATAAAGTATCGACTTCCATCACAATTTGTGGCGTCTACATTATACCGAGATTCTTGTTTTTTTATAAACAACGGATCGAGGTTCCATTCAAATATGATCGTAGAACGATATCGGGTTCCTTGTTGAGTTCGGGTCTCGTTTTTCTTAGCGAGGTTCGTATCATTAATGTTGCTAATTTGAGGACAAATCCTTTTCGAGAGGAGAGGAATAATACAAATCATGGCACGACTTCAAAGAATCCAATTCAAGTTCTGATTGGTCTAGTTACGAGAACGCAAGTAAAGAAGTTCAAAGATGCACTTAACGGGCTAATTCAAGAAATTTTGATCCAAGTAAGTTCATAGAGACCCATTGAGCTTGGTCCATATATTCAGCAAAAATGGATCTGCATGATTCAAACTCTAGAAAAGTAAGTACAAGATACGATTTTGTCTATAAAAAGGCACATTTGAATAAGAAGTAATCATAATTCATTAGTAAGAAAAATTGAGAGTTATTTTCTCTTTGGTTCTTTGAAGAACTATTTGAACTTATCAAGAATTATTCTTATGGCGTTCATCAGTGACTTATTGAACGGACTTCCATTACCATTTGTGGCGTCTAGATTATACCGAGGTTCTTATTTTCTTATAAACAATGAGTCGAGGTTCTATTCAAATTTGATCGTAAAACAATTTTGGGTTCCGTGTTGAGTTCGGGTCTTGTTATTCTTAGCGAGGTTCGTATCAACTCTTTACAAAATAAAAATATTATATTATTAATTATATGTCTTCAACAATCTTATTATGATTTTTTCCCTTTTCTTACGACGAATCCAATGCCATTTATATTACGTTTTAATTTCATCAAAGTAAATTATTATGAGTTTTCAAAAAATTATTGAAAGCATAAAATATCCTTACTTGGAAATTTCATAATCAATTAAGATGATTGCTAAGCTAATTTATATGTTAATCAAAGACCAAATAGGAATGATCATTAACCTTGATTGTATGGGAATTAATTCCATTTACTCATGGCTCATTGATAGCATCAAATACTCAAGAAGTATTTGTTTTTAAGAATGAAAAGAAATAAGAAAAAGAAAAGAAAGGAAAGGAAAGGAAATGAGAAATAAAAAGAATGAGTTTTACTTATTTGTTTGCACTATGAAATTATTCATGGAAAAGAATTCATTATTTTTTACTTTGACAAAAATATCTTTTACTTATAAATTTATTTATACTTATTAATAGATTAATATTTTTAATTATTTTTATATTAATATAAATATTGTATTTATTAAAAACAAATGTTATAATAAATACTTAACAAATATATTTAAATATTATTAAATATAAATACAGGTTATATTCATTAATTATTTTTATTTAGATAAAACTAATTATTTTTATTGAAATACTTTATGCATTTTATAATCAAAAAAATTAAATTAACTTCAAATTTTATTTTTAAATATAAAATAATTGAATCCTATAAATTTATTATATCATTTAATAATAAATATTTAAATTTATACTCTATAAATATATTTGTTGATTAAAAAAATATTTTATATTTTAAATGCATCATTTTTTTAATCTATAAATGCAATTATATATGAATATCAAATTTGTTTATTAAAGTATATTTAATTTTTTAATAATATTTATAAAATTATATTATGACTACAAATAACAATATTTTTATTTTATTTGATAGTCAATTTATTTTGAAAAGAATTATAAAATTAAAATTAAAATTGTCAAATAAATATAACTAATTAAATAAATTATGATAAATATAAGGTTATAAAATAAAATTATTAATTAATATATTTACAAAATATAAAAAAAAAAATTTATAATTAGAATGATAACAAAAAATAATAATAATAAGAACTATAAGAATCAGCAGTCTTTCTCTCTCACTTGGGAGGATGAAGATTTCTAAGGATTCATTATTCTTCATTCTATTTTTTAAACCAAATAAAAGATTTCTCATTTTTTTGAGGATTCTATTCATTTTTTATTAATTAACAAAAACAAACACACTCTCAATAATGTTATGAATCTCATTATCTCTTTCTTTAGATATTAAATTTCCCAACAACCAAAAAACAGGTATTTGACTTACTTGCAAAAAAAATACCCTTTATTTTCATATGAAAAGGTTTGATTATATATATTTTTGCAATTTATTTTATTTTCATGTTTTTAAGTTATTTATTTATATAAATTGAAGCATTTTAAAAATAAGTATTTTAAAACTTTATAAATTAAATATTTGACAAAATATAAATAAAGTTGTTTGAATAATTATACTAATAATTTGAAAAGTGCTAACTTAATAATTTGTTTAAAATAAGAAAAAAATATTTTAATTTCACTTTTGTAGTATATAAACTTACTTTTTATTAAATAGATCATATTTTTTATTTAGTATTATAAAAAAAAATCTATTATTAACTATTTGAATAAAAGATAGATATGTGATTACATTATTCTAAAATTGTGTAAGTTAAAAATTCATTACAAAAGTTAAAATACTGTGTAGAAAGTTAAAAATGCAACTTAAGTGTATTAATTCCTTTATTATTTAATAATCTTTTCCACAAACAAAAGGATAATTACAATTTGCACGTCTGAAGATGTTGAATGAGTCACTTTCAAAGACGAGTTAAGTGGTGAAGAATCTATGGCTAGTTCCTCAGCATTTATTTGACATAACTCATTAACCACACCTCCTCATTCCCATACTCACCTGCTGTTGATATATCTATTCATTATGGTTTGTTTTTGATACAAATCATGGCACAATTTCAAAGAATCTATTTCAAGTTCCGATTGGTCCAGTTACAAGAACACAAGTAAAGAAGTTCAAAGATGCACTTAACGGGTTAATTTAAGAAATTTGGACCCAAGTAAATTCATGTAGACCCATTGAGCTTGGTCCACATATCCAGCAAATATAAATTTGCATGATTCAAACTCTAAAAAAGTCTGACCAAATCTAAACTTGATTTTTTTAGCAAGTAATATAGGAATATTTAGGAGTGTTTGAGTCATTTATGAGTCTATTAGTCAGCTTTCCTTGGAGTGTTTGAATTCATTTATGAGTCTATTTAATTAGTCAACTTTTTTTGGAGTGTTTGAGTTCATTTATGAGTTTATTTAATTAGTTAGTTTTTCTTAGAGTGTTTGAGTTCATTTATGAGTCTATTTAATTAGTTAGCTTTCCTTTCTGTCTTAGATAAGTATAAGATATGATTTTGCCATAAAAAGACACCTTTGAATAAGAAGCAATCAGAATTCATTAGTCAGAAAAATTGAGAGTTATTTTCTCTTTAATTCTTTGAAGAACTATTTGAACTTATCAAGAATTATTCTTGTGGCATTTATCAGTGACTTATCGAACGGACTTCCATCACCATTTGTGGCGTTTATATTATACCGAGGTTCTTGTTTCTTTATAAACAACGGGTCGAGATTCCATTCAAATCTGATCATAGAACAATTTTGGGTTCCTTGTTGAGTTTGGGTCTCGTTATTCTTAACGAGGTTTGTATCATTTGGTATCAGAGCAAAGGTTATTCTAGCATCAGATTTGCCTATCCCTTTTGTTATTCTTTTCTCAATTCTTGATATAAAAAAAAAAGAAAGAAAAAGAAAAAAAAAGAAAGAAAAAAAAAAGAGAGAAAGAAAAAAAAAAGGTGAAAAAAAACGAAAAAAAAATTCATATTTCACTTTATCATTAACACCCTAATATTTGTATATCAAATTCTAAAATTTTCCTTGTGATTCTCAATTTCCAAATCAGTGGGTATAAAATTGAAATACTTTGTCCGAAATTAAAACTTTTAAATTCCGTGACACAACTTTATTTTCAACCTTTATTTTGCTAGAGTAAGTCCTGAAGAAGTATTGCAAGAAATTTTTGGTTATTATTTGTTAGTTTTAAAAGAAACGAAAGAGAATTATTGAGTGAAAAAAGGCAAGAATGGTAAGAGCATTAGAGGGATAAAAGCCACAAATTTTTGAGTGAAACACCAGTGCAGAGTGATTCATATTCTTGAGTGTAAACACGTAAGGGAGAGAATTGTGAGGTCCTTTTTTTTTATAACTTATCTCCTGCAAAAATCATGTCACAACACGACCACGAGGAAGCACAAACAAGATTGAATTCAAAGCTATACATGGAAGCTTTGGTGGGAGAGATGAGACGGATGATGAAGCTGAAATTAGAGCAAATTAATGAACGGTTGGATAGATTAGAAAATGTCAATCAGAGGAATCGGAGGGAAAGTATTCAACAACGGCGTACAGTAGAAGATTATGAGGAATATAACAACGGTAGTTTTGACGAGAAAGATAGACACTCAGTAGGCAGTAATAGAAGGGTTGAACGTGTTAGAAAAGATTGGAATCGAGAGGATAATAATTTGGGTAGCATTAAGATGAAGGTGCCTTCATTTCAAGGCAAGAATGATCCCAAGGCTTATCTTGAGTGGGAAAAAAAGATGTAGCTAATTTTTGATTGTCACAACTACTCCGAGATGAAGAAGGTAAAACTTGCAGCCATTGAATTTTCTGATTATGTTATTGTTTGGTGGGATCAATTGGTTTTAAGTAGGAGAAGAAATAAAGAACGTTTAATAGAAATATTGGAGGAGATGAAAACTGTGATGAGAAAACGATTTGTTCCAAACTATTATTACAGGGAGTTGTATCAAAAATTGTAAAGTCTTACGCAAGGCAACCGAAGCGTAGAGGATTATTATAAAGAAATGGAAATAACTATGATCCGAGCGAATATAGGGGAGGATCGAGAAGCTACTAGGGCTAGGTTTTTAGGTGGTTTGAATCGAGAAATTGCAAACGTGATGGAATTACAACATTAAGTGGAATTAGAAGATTTAGTTCATATGGCCATCAAAATTGAGCGCTAACTCAAGAGGAAGGGCAGCGCACGTCTAAATCAAAGTTCGAGTACATTCTTTTGGAAATCGAATTTCACAAAAAAAGAAGACAAGCTGCAAACATTCGCAACACCCAAGCACAAGTTTGAGCCCAATTTCGAGAACACTAGCCACGTTTCTCAAGGTAAAATTGACACTTCTACCTTTAGAAACCGTGACATTAAATGTTTTAAATGTCAAAGCAGGAGACACATAGCAAGTCAATGTTCAAACAAGCGAGTTATGGTGATGCAAGATAATGGTGACATTGTGACTGACGATGATGATTCTGACACCGATGACATGCCGCCATTGGAGAACATCACCGAGGAGGAGTATTTAGCCTCTGATGCATTGACATTAGTAACCAGGAGAGCGTTGAGTTTGCAGGTAAAAGAAGTTAAAGAAGTGCAGCGAGAGAACCTCTTTCATACTAGGTGCTGTTGAAAATAATAGTAATAGCCCATTAGAAGGCCCAAGATTATTCACACAATCTACAAGGCCCATTACAAGCAACTAGACACAACAAGACAAGTAAACTAGCCGTTAAACAGTAGCCATTGTGAACAGTAACGATCAAAAAATTTGAAAAACTAGCTGTTACAAACTCATGTATATAAACACATCATTGTAAATGAAAAAGTAAAAAGAATCAATACTTTCTTTTGCACTTGAAACTTCATCATTCTTTTATCAATATTTTTTACAGTTGAAAGCATTGGTTGAAGATTTAGGTTTTAATGTGGAGGCATCCATGAAGCTACATTGTGATAACAAGTCGGTAATACATATTGCGAATAATCTAGTATTTCATGAGAGGACCAAGCATATAGAGGTAAATTGTCACTTTATAAGAGAAAAGTATTTGAACAAGATAATCTCTATGCCTTATGTCAAGAGTGAAGATCAATTAGCGGACGTGTTTACCAAACCTCCAAGTATTTAACAACTCCACAAGTTCGTTAGCAAATTGAACTTGATTAATTTGTTCAAGCCCAACTTGAGGGGGAATGTTGAAAATAATAGTCATAGCCCATTAGAAGGCCTAAGATTATTCACACAATTTACAAGGCCCATTACAAGCAACTAGACACAATAAAACAAATAAACTAGCCTTTGAACAGTAGCCGTTGTGAACAGTAACGATCAAAAAATTTGAAAAAACTAGCTGTTACAAACTCATGTATATAAACATATCATTGTAAATGAAAAAGTGAGAAAAATCAATACTTTCTTTTGCACTTGAAACTTCATCATTCTTTTATCAATATTTTTTATAGGTGCCACGTCAAGGACAAGGTGTGTAGTATGATTATTGATAGTGCTAGTTGTATTAATGTTGCAAGCACAATAATGGTGGAAAAATTAGGACTGCACACGTTGAAGCACTTTAAACCGTACAAATTGTAGTGGTTAAATGATAGTGGAGAGATGAGGGTAAATAAACAGGTGATAGTTGCATTTCGAATTGGCAAATATGAAGATGAAGTGTTATGTGATGTAGTACCAATACAAGCTGGACATTTGTTGCTAGGGCATCCATGGCAGTTTGATAGGTGTATGAAGCATGATGACTTTTTGAACAAGTACTCTTTTGTACTTAATCAACGACCAATCACTCTTGTACCTTTAACACCGCAACAAGTGTATGAGGATTAAGTGTAATTAAGAAAGGAGTGTGATCAAAAGAAAGAGAGAGATAAAAAGAAAACGAGTGACAATTCGAGAGAAAAAATTGAAAGAGAAAAAAAGAATGCAGATTCAGTCGTTGAAAACAAAATAGAGAGAAAAATAAATTTTTATGCAAAAGAGAGTGAAATAAAAATAGCGAAGTTTTTAAATCAGCCAATGATTATACTTTTGTACAAAGAGACGTTTTTAAATACTACTGAGATTGATTCTGCTTTGCCTAGCTCTATGGTTTCTCTTTTGCAGGAATATGAGAATGCCTTTCCTGAAGAAACGCCACAGGGATTACCTCCTATCTGAGGGATTGAACGTCAAATTGATTTTGTACTTGGTACGACAATTCTAAACCGAACAGCTTATAGGAGCAATCCTGAGGAGACAAAAGAGCTTCAAAGGCAAGTAAGTGAGTTGATGGCGAAAGGTTACGTAAGGGAGAGCATGAGTCCATGTGCCATTCCAGTTTTACTTGTACCTAAGAAGGATGACACTTAGAGAATGTGCGTTGACTGCTGAGCGATCAATAACATTACGGTAAAGTATCAACATCCCATTCCTCGCTTAGACGACATGTTAGATGAATTGCATGGAGCTTGTATATTTTTAAAAATTGATTTGAAGAGCGGTATCATCAAATACACATGAAAGAGGGTGATGAATGGAAAACTGCCTTTAAAATAAAATACGGTTTGTATGAATGGTTAGTAATGCCTTTCAGTTTAACTAATGCACCGAGCACATTTATGCGATTAATGAACCATGTATTGCGTGCATTCATAGGCAGATTTATCGTTGTTTATTTTGATGATATTCTCATTTATAGCAAACATTTGGATGATCATGTTGTGCATTTAAAATCGGTTCTAGATGTACTTAGAAAAGAGAAGTTATTTGCTAATTTAAAGGAATGCATCTTTTGCACCAATAAGCTTGTGTTTATTAGTTTCATTGTGAGTGCACAAGGAATACAGGTTGATGAAAAAAAAATTTGTGCAATTCAAGAATGGCCGAGTCCCACGAGCATAGGCAACGTACAAAGTTTTCATGGACTTGCTAGTTTCTACCGACGGTTTGTGAAAGACTTTAGTACTTTAGCCGCACCGCTCACTGAGGTAATAAAGAAAAATATTGGTTTCAAGTGGGGAGAAGAGCAAGAGAAGGCGTTTCAGCTCATCAAGCAAAAATTGACAAATGCACCCTTATTAGCTTTACCTAACTTTAACAAAATATTTCAGATTGAATATAATGCTTCTGGTTTAGGTATTGGAGCTGTGCTTATGCAAGAAGGGCGACCGATTGCGTATTTCAGTGAAAAGCTAAGTGGAGCAGTTTTAAACTACTCGACTTATGATAAGGAATTATACGCATTGGTTCGAGTTTTGGAAACATGGCAGTACTACCTTTGGCCCAAGGAGTTCGTGATTCACACTAATCACGAATCATTGACGCACTTGAAAGGACAATACAAGGTGAACAAAAGACATGCTCGTTGGGTGGAGTTCATTGAAACGTTTCCATACGTCATCCGATATAAGCAAGGTAAGGAGAATGTGGTTGCAGATGCACTCTCTCGCAGGTACGCATTACTCTCTACTCTTGATGCTAAATTGCTTGGTTTTGAACATATTAAAGAGTTCAATCTTTCAGACCCTGATTTTAGTGAAGAGTATATAGCTTGTGAGAAGACCTCCAATGGTAAGTACTTTAGACATGAGAGTTTTTTATTTCGAGAAAATAAGTTGTGCATACCGAATTGTTTCGTGTGTGATTTATTAGTTAGAGAATCACATGGTAGAGGATTAATGGGACACTTTGGGATAGCTAAAACATTAGCTGTTTCGCAAGAACACTTTTTTTGGCCACACATGAAAAGAGATGTTGAGAGAATTTGGGATAGATGTGTCACATGCAGGCATGCAAAATCCCGAAAGCAACCCCATAGTTTATACACACCATTGCCCATTCCTAATGAGCCTTGGATTGATATTTCTATGGACTTTGTGTTAGGATTGCCTAGGAGTAAACCTGGTAAAAGTTCAATTTTTATGGTTGTGAATAGGTTTTCTAAAATGGCACACTTTATTCCATATCACAAAACGGATAATGCTTCACATGTTACTGATTTGTTCTTTAAGAAGATTGTAAGATTACATGATATGCCTAGAACAATTGTTTCTGATAGAGATGCTAAGTTTTTAAGTTAATTTTAAAAAATTTTATGGTGTAAGTTAGGTACTAAGTTATTATTTTCTACTACTTGTCATCAACAAACTGATGGTCAAATTGAAGTGGTAAATAGAACTTTGTCTACTTTGTTAAAGGCTATTATTAGTAAGAACATTAAAACTTGGTAAGATTGTTTACCATATGTTGAATTTGCTTATAATCATACTATTCATTCTGCTACTAAATTTTCTCCATTTGAAATTGTGTATGGAATTAATCCATTAATTCCATTGGATTTATCTCCTTTACCCATGATTGAATGAGTTAATCTAGATGGCAAAAAGAAAACTAAATTTGTTAGGCAGATTCATAAGAAAGCAAGACTCAACATTTAGCAAAAAACGGAGCAGTACACAAAATAAGCCAACAAGGGGCGTCGTAAGCTGGTTTTTGAACCAAGAGATTGGGTTTGGTTACATATGAGAAAAGAGAGATTTCCGACGCAAAGGCATTCCAAATTACTTTCAAGAGGAGATAGCCCTTTTCAAGTCTTAGAGCGTATCAATGACAATGTTTACAAGTTAGATTTACTAGGTGAATACAGTGTAAGTGCTTCTTTTAATATTGCTAATTTGAGTCCTTTTGATATAGGTGATGATTTGAGGACAAATCATTTTCAAGAGTAGGGGAATGATACAAATCATGGCACAATTTCAAAGAAATTAAATTCAAGTTCCGATTGGTCCAGTTACGAAAGCACAAGTAAAAAAGTTCAAAGATGTACTTAACGGGCTAATTCAAGAAGTTTGGACCCAAGTAAATTCGTGGAGACCCATTGAGTTTAGTCGACATATCCAGCAAAGATGGATATGCATGATTCAAACTCTAGAAAAGTCTGACCAAATCTAAATTTCATTTTTTAGCAAGTAAAATAGGAATATTTAGAAGTGTTTGAGTTCATTTATAAGTTTATTTAATTAGTCAACTTTTCTTTGAGTGTTTGTGTTCATTTATAAGTCTATTTAATTAGTTAATTTTCCTTTCTGTTTTAGATAAATACAATATACGATTTTGCCTATAAAAAGGCACTTTTGAATAAGAAGCAATCAAAATTCATTAGTCAGAAAAATTGAGAGTTATTTTCTTTTTAGTTTTTTGAAGAACTATTCGAACTTATCAAGAATTATTCTTGTGGCGTTCATCAGTGACTTATCGAACAGACTTCCATTACCATTTGTGGCATCTATATTATACCAAGGTTTTTGTTTCTTTATAAACAACGGATCGAGGTTTCATTCAAATCTAATTGTAGAATGATTTTGGGTTTCTTGTTGAGTTCAGGTTTCGTTATTTTTAACGAGGTTCGTATCAATGACTTTTTTGAGTTCACCGTAAACTAGACATAAGTCAATACAAACTTTTTCGTATTACTTTAATACAACTCATTGTATTCGAATATTATAATGATCATGAGTGACTTCTTACAAAATATCATAACCCTTAGAACTAGATAATATATTTTCAAATAAAGTAATATAGTTGCACTTGCGTGTAGTAGAGTATCTTTACTGTTAACTCATGATCAAATGTGGGTTATATAATCGTCAAATCCCTAACTCAATCGTAGAGTTGGGATCTCAATCATATACGAGATTGGTATATCAACAAAACTAATTTTTATATATTAAGTACTCTAATTGGAGATTTTATTTTCATGTATGACATTTTCACCTACGATTTCAAACTCAATTATCTAAATTAGCAAATTTTATTTTTTATCATCACCTATCCTCATTCAATAAGAACACATTGTCATCAAATTTCTTTCACCAATAGTGGCTAGCCCAGTGTGATATACACAAGTAAATGATTTGCCTCAGTGCAGCGGGTAGTTGTAAATATCTTAAGTTAAAAAACTAGTGGTACACTAATATAGCTGTATGACGAATTATTAATTATAGATAATCATTTATGTGTTTTATTACCTTTGGTCATGTTCAGCAATATATTCTCCATTATATTGTCAACATTTATGCTCTTACGATACGAGACTCGTCGCCCAACTGTTAGCATTATATACTAATCAATGGCAGCAACTAAATATACCAATCATGAAATATTATTGTCCCTAATGATATTGCCTCAACTGGAAAAAAATTTGAATGTATTTAGATCAAAGATTTTGTACTCATATCTACAAGTCTTTACAAATAGAGTTTCGATACATTATATATCATGAGATTATATTTTGCATATAATTAAAGAATAACAACTGAATAACTACAAAATGAAATAAATGTCATTGTATTAATTGTAAATATTTTTATAATTAATTACAAAAATATATATACTAAAAAATAATGTCCTTAAATGTAATGATACAATTGGTTTTATAGTATATTTCTAACAGTTATTTATAACTATTATAAGAAAATATATGTATCACACATGCATATTATTATTCATGTGTAGTAAATCAGTAAATATTTTGATTAATTAAAACTAAAAACATATTATCACTTATTGTAAGTGACGTAAATTTTTTAACCTTTTTTTTTATGAATTTTATATGATATATCGCAAATTTTAATTTACAAGAATTTTTTTGTGTGATAGATATTTTATACACAGAATTTGAAGTTTTAATTTTATATTCAAAGAGTTGTTAAGAAGTGATGCTTTTTAGATGAACCGATTATGAAATTACATACTAAAGTTTTAATAAATAAATTTTAGATGAATTAATTATTAAATTTTTTACAAAATTTTTAGTAAATTTTAGTTTTAGAAAATTTTGAATAAAATTGTTGAATAAAAAACAATGTTTAGATGAAAGAAAACCTTTTTCTTAGTTTTAAGATTTCAAATAAAAATTGAAAAATATAAAATCAAAGAGAATGCTTTTAGTTCTCTTGCTTCTTTTTTAGAAAAAAAAATGCTAATGTTTATAAGATATCATTCACAATAAAAATAATCTACAAAATAACATTTGATTACATTCTAACTAGTCAGATTAATTGATAATTTCAATATATTTATAAAATATCATATAGTTATATGATGTATGTAGTTGTATTTTTCAAGTTGAGATTTTCTATGTTAATGAAAATAGATTTGTTACTGATTGATTTTATATCACTGGTTAATAACCAGACTGTAATGCCCAAAAACAAAGTAAAAACTCAAATCATAATGAATAGGTTTTGCTTCAATACATATTTATATATCTTTTATATAATTTTTTGAATATTTATGTTAATTTTTTAATTTTTATGTTGGTATTTAAAATTTTTTATATATATTTTAAATTGTATTAATTATTTTAATTTTTACATATTTATATTTATATTTTTAATTTTTATATTAATTATTTTAAATTATATATTTTTTATGTATTAAATTATATTCTAAACGAATTAAAAGGACTCAACCTCTATAATATGTACATTGGCAAGTCCTCCGTAAATGACGCAGAGGAATGAAGCATGAAACTAAGCCTGACATGTCAGCGAAAAGAGCACGGCTTTGGTGGGCCGACAGACGTTCTAGAAATAAATACTAATTATTAACACTATTACAAGCAAACGCAAAATAAAAGTTAATCATTAGTTTTTAATATGGACAAAGTGGAAACTCACGGATGGAAGTCCACGCGTCAACTAAGTACTAGAGCCAATTGGCAAAGGGCGGCGCACCAAACAGACAATGCTGGATTATGGAAAGAGAGAATGTCTTAAGAGTGATGTCGAATTTTGTTAATGTTAATTTGCTGATAATAATGTAAGAACTAGATCATACATGTCCGTTGTTATGTATGTCTATCTGGGAGTTGGAATCCTCTTCTTGAACATGATTTTAAGTGTTCACATTTTTCATAATTTTAAAAGTATTTAAAAATAAAACCCCTAATTAGTTAATTTTTATTATTTCTTTAAATAAAATTGCACAATTAATTTATAAATTTTAGGTTAATTTTTGTCACTACTTAACATAAATATGTTAATTTAGAATTTTATTTTATTTTCAACAGATTATAAAATCGTTTCAAATGCATAATTTTATTATGATAGATAAGTAAGCTGCTATATTAAAATATATATAAAGAATTGTTAAATTAGAGTGAACTTAATCTTAGGAAACAAAATAGCGGTGGGAAGGGTGGTGGCGTGAAAATTTAGTGTCCCGCCGTCCAAACAAAACCTTTCAATCTATCTGCCACCCCACGCGCAATCAATAACCCCCTCTCTCTGTGGCTATAACATTTTTACCGGTATAAATATATATTTATTATATGCTTCTTTCTTCCATCTCTTCGTAACAGACAACAAACAAACAATATTATTCACCAGCATATGCAGCTAGTCTGGTCCCTCTCTCTCTCGTTATAATATAAAAAACCAATCAACTCCTTCCATTTTCTTCAACCAAAAATAAAAAACGCCCCTTATTATCTCACATACATTCTTATCCTTTTTCTTCTTCCTCTCTGATCCAAGGCAAGTTCAAGAATACGTACGACAAGCTATCCGCTGCATTTTTCTGTGAGTATAAAACCACTTTCCGGCGCTAACTTCTTTAGCAGAAGCATCTGAATGCTGAAATGTTTCATTTATCTTTTAGGGTTTAACACTTGGAAATTAAGATTATGAATTATAAATAGAATCCCATTATTTCTCATTTTTTTCATTTTGCCCTGTATATCCAACTTTGGCATGCATTTGCTCACAGTAATGCTATTACCAAAGGGGAAAATGAAAAAGCCATAGCCAGACCTGATCTTATAAAAACCCTAGCTACGTGCCCATGTAGATTTTTTTTTTTTCCCAAATCTCTGAAAAAAATACGATAGTTACAAGAATTATTATCTAGATTGCAGAAAAATGAAGTGATGGATTATGGATGATTTGAATTAGTGAATGATTGAGTTTGAGGATGAAAATGGAATTAGCATGGTGGTCTAGTCTGGTGGGTGCGAAAACTTTAATTTCCACAACCACCACGAGAGCACAGAGTGCACTGCACTCAAAGAAACATATAACATGCTTGTGCCAGCAAAGTCATGCTTTTCGGCTAACTTTCTGTGTTCTATAACTTTAATTTACCTAATTATTATTCCATGCAACTAAGCCAAAAGTACTTGTTAGGATAAACCTATGTCCAATCCTTTGGTGGGTATACAAAATATTGGCCTGCCATTTCTTTTTCAATATATATATACAAATAGCTGAAACACATGAATCATCATGCATCACTTCTTAATTTAATCCTTTCAATTTTAACTTATTAAATGCTAACTTTGGATTTTATTCTACCTATGGCGTAATAATTTTTTTAATCAAGTGATTGATTATAAAAATCCTGTCTAATGTTTGAATTTTATTGGATTAGTTTCAATTTACGTCGATGTAACTTTACCATCCCCCATATGCCATCCATTGTTGATGAGCTATGTAAATATGGGATTTCATTTCATCGAAGAGTCATGTATTTTAAAGTTGCCTTAGATTTGGCGCTAACCCTAGGACCAAAATTTAAGGCTGTACAAGTTTTTTTGTCATTTATGTGTATTTTGTTCCCAACTTCACCTTAAATAATTAATTATTCTATGATACAAGATCCAACCAAATTAAGAAGATGGCGCATATTTTATATATTTTATACAGGAATGTATAAAAACTATTCGTTACAATTCATGCCCTCTCACCCTCAAATTAATTGTATACTGCTGGTTTCAATTGTCTCGCAGTCTCAAGATCATCAATGGAGCTAGAATCGTGCGTCCCACCAGGCTTTAGATTTCACCCAACGGAAGAAGAACTCGTGGGTTACTACCTCAAAAGAAAGATTAACTCTCTCAAAATTGATCTAGATGTTATTATCGACGTTGATCTGTATAAAATGGAGCCATGGGATATACAAGGTTAGTATATATATTTATATATATCATAATGCATACGCGTATGCAGTTTGTTCTTGTTACATTGCAGGCTTAATGGATTAACTGATTAATTAAGTTTATTAATATTAGTACACATATTCTTCCATCTATAGTCAACTTTTTTCTTCATTAATGTGGAGTAACAAGTGTATTGCAGCCACAGGGCAGTCATTTTGTCATGACTCACTTCACACAGTAACTTTTATTAGTTACTTTTATTGCAATAAAATTTCAGATAATTTTGTGTTCTTTATGCTGATTCTTAATAATTTTGTGACTAAACAAATTAAAAAAAGAGTTTTCAATTACTTAATTAATGGCATTTGCAGCAAGATGCAACTTAGGTAATGATGAACAAAACGAATGGTACTTCTTCAGCCACAAAGACAGGAAGTACCCGACAGGAACACGGACTAACAGAGCCACTGCTGCCGGATTTTGGAAGGCGACGGGACGGGACAAGGCCGTGCTTTCCGAAAACAAACTTATTGGAATGAGAAAAACTCTTGTTTTCTACGAGGGAAGAGCACCAAATGGAAGCAAAACCGATTGGATTATGCATGAATATCGTTTTCAAACATCTGAAAGTGGACCACCTCAGGCAAGCTTTATTTCTTAATTAGTTTCTTCATTTTTTATTTATTTGGTTTTTTCCAAGGCAATAGATTTCTAAAAGAAATTAAAGTAATTATAGACAAGTAAAATCTGATTTTTGAGTATTTAAGTAAAACTTTTAAAGTCTTTTTTGGACGTAAAAGATATTAGTTGCAAAGTTTCATTAAGCATGATTAGTTTGATTGAATTAGTCTTCTGCAAGAACAAATAATTAAAGCTATCGAAAAATGATTTAACTAAAGAATTTAACTTGATGAATATCTAGCAGATATAATATACAGTATTTCTTTATATTGTCTTAAGTGTTAATTATATTTTATTAATTACAGGAAGAAGGATGGGTTGTTTGCCGGGCATTCAAAAAGCCAAGCCCTAATCAAAGGCACGGTTTTGGGCCTTGGAATAACAATCATGTTTACTATCTCAATGTCAGAGATAACGACAACGTTAGACCGTCGTATCCATCACATTCGGATATTAATGCAGCAGTACCCGCATCTCAGACTCCCAATTTGCAACGTCCCTTTGGCTCCGGGCAGCAGTTAGATAATAATTATTATGTTCCCGTCGGGAATAATAATAATAATCTTTTGGAACTTCCTCAACTAGATAGCCCCACCATTTCAACAGTTCTGGCAACTAAAGTAGCAGCTGTTCTGCATCAAAACATTGAAGATTATTGTGAAGAAGAAAAGATCAGCCAATACAATAATAATAATATTGTTATTGATTGGAAAAATGTCGACAACTTAATTGATTCAGAATCGCAGTTTGTTCCATATCCCAACAATATGCCATCGACGACACAGCTTCAAAATCAAGGCAATGTAAATGTAGGCCTCGGCCATATCCTAGGGCTCTTGCATGACTCGTAGCAAAAACCACCCCCGCCTCCCTCACATATATATGAGGTTGAAAATAATAGTAGAATTAAGATGAAATAAAGCATCTTATAATAAACAATTAATGCTCAATTAGTACAGTACTTAGCAGACTATAATTGCAGTCCAAAACTGTGTTAGATGAAAATTTAAGAGCACTGAAATTATTGTAATGAATTAAGGGAGAATTTATATGTGAAACCTCCTTAGAGTAAGACTGCTTTATGGTCATGGCAGAAAGTTTTTAATTCACCTCTTTCTATTTTTTTTTTTTTGGTATGCAATTGGATAATTGTATATTTGAGCACTAGTATTTACTTTAATGCATTTAATTTGTTTCCTCGTGATTTTGATCCATGTTCACTATCTATATATCTTTCACTTCTTTGAGCATTATTAATTAGTGTTATTCTTATTCCCTATTGTAGAATCCATAAAAAAAAATTTCAAAACTATTTAGGAGCATTATATTTTTATTCATGACACGTTTATAGAATATTATGCATATAAAAATATCAAACTAAGTATATGTTTATTTAGTCGACATTTAATCAAGGCACGTGGTGTTATAAATATTTTTATATATTGTTTACTTAATTTCATAATTTTATTTTTGTTATGCAAAGTTAGGAATCATTAAAACCTTAAGAAATGATATAACTGAATTTTTTAAGGTTAAATTGAAATTTTTTTTCATTAATTGCATGATTTAAATTTTTCATAACTTAATAAGGTTATTTTTGGTTTTTCTCTCATTAAATAAAGGGTAAATTAATAATTTCATAACTTATTAAACTAGAAAATAAATTAAATATTGACATTTAGGTCCAAATTAATATGATTGGTTGAGATAAAGTGAATTAAGAGACTTTTGTCTACAAATTCCCATTTGGCTGAATTTCTTCTCCATTTTATCTTCTCCAAATTTTTCCAAGCTTCCACCATTTTCTAACATCCTCCTTCTTCATTTCATCCACCATCCACCATTTATGACCTACCAAAACAACTTGAAAAAACTGTAGAGAAATCCTATAGCCATAAGCAAACCAAGATCAAACCATAAGCACCTAAAAGAAAAATCATTTGATTCCAATTAGTTTCCTTGAAAGAAAAATTCAAAGAAATTCAAGAAAGTAGATTTTAGGCTTAGGATGTTTGTGGTAAGTTTCTTGATTATTATTTATGCTTAGAATCATGTTAGAAACCAATAAGAAGCATGTTATAATTTTAATTTTAAAACCTTAAGAAACCAAAAATCTAGTATGTATATGTATATGTTTTTAGTTTGATTATATGATGAATTTGATACTTATATGAATATATATTAAAGAGTGATTTATGTTAAGGTGTGTATATGAATATATCTTGATATTTAAATGGAAGTGAATTTGTATTTGGATGTAGGAAGGAATAAAGTTAGTGATATGTATATGTAGGTGACATGTATTACTTGAATTTAGTTAAATTATTTCAAATGATTCCTAAGCCATATTAAACAATTTTAATGCATGATAAAAAAATTAAATGGATATTTAAGGTGTAGGAAAAGGTGTGATATAAATTGGTTTTAAATTTTATGAGTTATAAATTTTAGAAAATTTTAACTACATATGACCAAAATTTAAATTTTGTAATTATTTTGATACTAAGATTTAAAATATATTTATATGTTTTTAAATTTATGATAATATGCATATTTGGTCACCATTGTGTATTAAAAGATTGGCATATCATGTGTAAACGTTTAGAGTTAATTAGATGAAAATTTGGTAAAAAGCAGAAGTAATCATATTGAGTGTAGTA
Source organism: Swietenia macrophylla (assembly GCA_032401905.1). Classification (NCBI taxonomy): domain Eukaryota; kingdom Viridiplantae; phylum Streptophyta; class Magnoliopsida; order Sapindales; family Meliaceae; genus Swietenia; species Swietenia macrophylla. The sequence continues at coordinate 5,991,565 of CP135580.1, read as the reverse complement.
TTTATTTGTAACATTTTTTGGTGCAATGAATAAATTAATGGGTTAATGTCAATGCGTCAATAAAAGTTGCTAAGAATATATGCATCAGGTACATTACATCAAGATCATATTTTTATATTTCGGTATGTTGATACCATGAAGGAGACCTTACTCAGCAAGAAAATCAATTTTGGAAGTGATTACCCTCCTATGAATTATAAGTAAATGCATAAGTTTTTCAATATTTCAATTATATAAATCTAAATGTTTTATGAATATAAGTTTAGTTTTAATACTTTTTGATAAAATAAATTTAAATATTTAATTATTATATGAAATTTAGATTTAGGAATACTTTATTACTATGAAATTAAAATTGTTAGAGTAAGAGTAAATTTACCAAAAAATATGATTTGAGAACTTGTGTACAGAACCTATAGATGTATGGTTTGATGCATATAATGTAAAATGAGTTTGTGATTTTATGATTTGTGATTATGGTGTAAGTGCTCGATTATGAGTGCATTTATGCATAGATTTATACTTGCATTTATATATACACATTTTTACCCTTACTAGATAAAAGAGTAAGGGAGAAGGTTACATATTCCACCTTTATCGTATGATATGAGATAATGGAGAGATTACTATTCGATATAGTTGGTGTCCAATACCACATCTTTTATTTAAGCCAATGTTAACGGATAGGTTTAATGATTTAATTTTATATGATATTATAAAATAAATCGTTAGCAGATCTTGAGATATTTACTAGAGGTGTATTGAGAGATGTCTCGAAAGATAATTTTCAGGTGAGTCCAAATTTTTGTTGATTTATATGGGAATTTAATACATAAACTACTTAACAATGGCAATTGTAAGTTGTTTAGAATGGAGAGAAAAGAGATAAAGCAGAATAGAGGAGAGAATGAAAATTGTATTATTAACTTGAATTTGTTTACAATATATACTAAAGCAACCAACAGCTAGTTGGCTATATTAAGTATAAAGAATAAGTAACAACAGATACTTGCTATATCATGAACAAGTATTAATCACATTTGGATAATACCATAATTGTCTTGGATTATTTCTTTGTTTGTAATATTCACTTTCTTTTTCTAGTAAAAAAATATTTTAATGTTGAATTTTTAAGAAAGGAATGCTATCAAGCACTTTAAGAAGGATGTCATATGCATAATGAATGGAGATTTCATGCTCTGACTTTCGTCTAACAACTTGGGTTGACTTTGGTCTAACAATCTGGGCCTTGGTTTGCTGATGATTTACATGCTTCAATTCAAATCGATCTGTATGCTTCAACTCAATACTTCCTCTTAAGTTGGGCTTGAAGAGATTTTTCAAGTTCAACTTGTTGATTGCTTTATTGATTTGCTGTTTGGTTGGGGCTTTTGTAAAAATATCTCCCAATTGGTCTTCACTTTGAACAAATGGAGTGCAGATGACTTTGCTTTAAATCTTCTCTCTTATGAAATGACAATCCATTTCTATGTGTTTGGTTCTTTCATGAAAAACAGGATTGGAGGCAATGTGAATAGTAGCTTTATTGTCACAAAATAGTTTCATTGGAGTTTCGATCTTGAATCCCATGTCTTCTATTAAGACTTTTAACCAAATTAGCTCACAAGTTGTTGAAGACATAGCTCGATACTCAGCTTCAGCACTTGATTTAGCTACCACACTTTGTTTCTTTCTTCTCCAAGTTACCACATTTTCACCCACAAAGGTGCAAAAACCTGTAGTGGACTTTCGATCCAAGATATCTCCAGCCCAATCTACATCACTATAAGCTATGATCTCATGATGTCCATGCCTCTTCATATGTAATCCTTGGCCTGGGGTCCCTTTTAGGTAGTAAAGAATTCGGTTGACCATGTGCATGTGTTTGATCATTGGTTGCTACATGAATTGGCTTACTTGATTCACAGCAAAAGATATGTCAGGTCTAATGATGGTTAAATAAATAAGCTTACCTATAATTCTTTGATATTGTTTGATATCTTCAAAGGGCTAGTCTTCCTTCTTGTCTTCTTTGTTGTCTTGTTCTTTCTTCTTGTAGTTACTTTCAATTGGTGTTGATGCTTGCCTTGCTCCCAATTTACCTGTTTCACCAAGAAGATTAAGTGTGTATTTCCTTTGACATAGAGAGAGTCCCTCTTTAGAATGTGCAAACTCTATGCCAAGGAAATACCTTAAGTATCCCAAGTCTTTAATGTCAAAGGTAGACATAAGAAAGGTTTTAATACATCTAATGCCATGAAGATCACTTCCAGTAATGATAATGTCATCCATATATATAAGTAAAATGGTAATGCCATGATCAGTATGCTTAGTGAATAGAGACGAGTCAGCTTCACTCTTGGTGATGCTGAAATAAAGCCGGTTAAGCCAATTGACCAATCTCGAGATCACGCCAGCATCGTGACCGTGCTGTATTAGGAATCCGTAGATCCCTATCATTATTGTTGGAGATGAAGAAATTGAGAGCAAAGATCCAAAGAATGAAGAAAAGCCCAAATAACTTTTTAGGTTGTCTAGATACTAAAGGACAAAATAACAACTAGTTTTTCTACTCACTAAAGGACAAAATAACAACTAGTTTTTTGAATTTGAAACATATGTTATTATATGTTGTACCTAACTGTTGGAAAAGTAAAGTAAGCATGTACCTAACTGTTAGGATGTTGTATATATAAACTCAAGATGTGTAGATGATTATAGTTGAAGGAAAAAAGGCAATTCTCTCATCTTCTTCATATTTCTCTCTTTGGCTGAAATTCTCAAGCTCACTTCTTATACTTTGATCATCAAAGTTAACATGGTATCAGAGCAGTAAGCTCCTATACTTCTTCTATTCTTCTTTTTCTTTGATTCTTCACGGTTGTGCTTGAAAAGTATCTCCTATCTTTTGGCCAAATCTAAATGGCAAGTGAGGAGCCGTTCTTAGGCATTTACAAACCAAGTGAAGCACCTTCTCAAACCACCATCAACATCTCCAGCCGAACCACTTTCAAGATAATGGAAGTAGATGCTAACACCTCCCTTAAACTCACCACTATTCTACTAAACAACCACAACTACCTCATATGGGTCAAGGCTGCAACAAATGTTTTGTGTGGTAAAGGTAGATATGAGTTTGTCACAGGAAGGGTTAAGAGACCTTTAGATGATGATGGATTTGAAGAATGGTTCCAAGTAAACAAAATGATTCTAACTTGGATCCTTAACTCTATAGAACCAAACTTGATTGGTATTTTCTCCAATGCTGAAATGTCTAAGGAACTGTGGGATTCTATCAAGAGAATCTATGGTCAACAAAAGAATCTCATGAGGGTGTATGAGCTTAAATCGTTTCTCAACAAGCTTAACCAAGGTGAGATGAGCGCGGTTGAACACTTGGGAAAATTTGTAGAGGCTTGGGATGAGCTTCACTCCTATCGGCCAGAAACTAATAACATTGCCATCATTCTTGCACGGGCTAATGAGGATAAGGTGTTTACTTACCTTGCTAGCTTGAACTCCAAGTTTAACGATATTCGGAACCAAATACTAAGAAGCAATGAAATACCACCCTTTGATGAAGTTTGTTACATGATCAACAAGGAAGAAACAGCCCATCGTGTTTTAGACACAAATGGCCATGACGACAAAGTGGAGACAAACGCTCTTTTGGCTCAAGAGAAGCCTAAAACTGAAGCCTTAGTGGCTAAGTCAAAGGGAAACAACAACCAAATGCGGGCTAAGTGTGACCATTGTCAGAAGAATGGTCACTCTAAAGATCGGTGTTGGCACCTTCATCCAGAACTCATGCCTTCACGGTTCAAAAAGGGCAAAGCTTCAAATCAAAATATCCATGGTGTTTCAAGTGCACATTCAGCTCCCATTACTGAGATTTCAAGTGTTCACTCCTTTAGTCTCGACGATATTGCCAAGGTGATAAGGAACCAACTCCAAATCAATTCAGAAGCACTTGGAACCCAGCACCACGCTCACAAAGGCAAATGGGAGGATGGTACACTTCTTGACTCTCATTTTAACTCTTGTAATGATTTTGAACCATGGATTATAGACTCAGGTGCTAGTGATCATATATTTAGAAACATAAATAAAGCATCTAGATTATATCCTTTAAAGAAAATACAAAGTATCAAAATTGCTAATGGAAAGCATGTACCCATTAAGTATTCGGCAGATTTGGATTTATTGTCAAAACAGACTAAAGGGTTCTATATACCTAATTTTGATTCTAATCTATTATCGGTTAGTAAACTTACTAAGGACTTAAATTGTATTGCTATTTTTGGTCCTAACAAAGTGATTTTTCAGGATATTATAACCGGGAAGAAGATTGGTGAAGGTTGTGCTCAAAATGGCCTTTATATGCTAAATGACGCAAAACAAGCTTTTAGGGTCACTAAAGAAATCAATTCACATGAGCTATGGCATGCACGGCTTGGATATCCTTCTAATCATATTTTGAATTGTCTAGTTCCTAGTTTAAATAATTGCCACATTTCTAAGTGTGAAGCATGTATTTTAGGAAAACAAACTAGACTTTCCTTTGTACTATCGAAACATGAATGTGATGATGTTTTTGAATTAATTCACTCTGATTTATGGACTGCTCCTATAACATCACATGATAACTATAGATACTTTGTTACATTTATTGATCATAAATCTAGATATACTTGGGTATACCTTTTAAAAAGCAAATCAGACACATTATCATGCTTTAAATGCTTTATGCTCTTTGTTAGTAACCAATTTGGCAGAAAAATCAAAATGATTAGAACTGATAATGGTGGAGAATATGTTAATAATTCCTTTAAGGAATACTTAGTAAGTGAAGGGATTGTACATCAAACTACATGCCCATACACTCCATAACAAAATAGAGTGGCAGAGAGGAAGAATAGACATATCCTTGAAGTTGGAAGATCAATGATGTTCTACCATAATGTTCCCAAACATTTCTGGAGCAATGCCATCCTCACGGCTGTTCATTTGATAAATAGAACACCTACAAAGGTTCTAAAGGGCAAGACTCCAAATGAGGTAATGTTTAATCAGAAACCAAATCTTTCATATCTTAAAATTTTTGGATGCATATGTTATGTCCATATTCCTTGTAGCAATAGGGACAAACTTAGCTATCGAAGTCAAAAATGCATATTTCTAGGTTATGCCACAACCCAAAAGGGTTATAGATGTTTTGACCCCAAGACAAATAGGTTGTTTGTATCTAGAAATGTCACATTTTTAGAACATGAACCTTACTTCAAAAAACATGAACTCGAATCTAATAGTAAGGGGGAGAATGTGGATTATTTCACCCCCATTTCCGTTATTGACGCTATTGACACAAAGGGGCCCATTCTTGAATTCAGAAAGAATGTCCATAACCAGCTAGAAGTTCAAGAGGAATCATCTCAAAATGAGAATGATCCTTACTATTTTAGACAAACACATGATGAGAATGTGCCCACTTTTGCCCAAGATGAGTCATCTCATGATGAGAATGATTCAGATCATCTTAGAGAAGACCAAATTAGTAACCATGAGACACTAGATCAATCTATAGGTGGTGATGATCATGCCACACAGGAACTACCCACTCTTAGAAGATCCACTCGGATAAAAAGACCAGCCTCTGAATGGATGAAAACTAGAGTGTTTTATCATGGTAACCTTGTGACCAATCACCCTATCCAAAACTATTATACTCATGATCTCATTAAAGATCAGTATAAAGCTTTTCTAAATGACATTGATGATATTCGAGAACCTTCCAGTTATAAAGAGGCCCAAATCAGCCCAATTTGGAGAAATGCAATGAATGAAGAGCTTAAGGCTCTAATTCGAAATCAAACTTGGGATATTGTTCCACTTCCTAAAGGGAAGAAAGCTGTAGGTTGCAAATGGGTGTATAAAACCAAGCTTAAGAGTGATGGGATTATTGAAAAACATAAAGTTAGGTTGGTGGCAAAAGGCTTCACTCAAACCTATGGCATTGATTACACCAAAACATTTGCTCCCGTAGCTAAAATGAATTCTATTAGAGTTCTTATGTCTTTAGCTGTTAATTATGATTGGCCATTGTACCAAATGGATGTAAGAAATGCCTTCTTACAAGGCGAATTAGAAGAGGAAGTATACATGAGAATACCTGAAGGGTATGGGAGTGACATTCCCAAATCACATGTATGTAAGCTTAGAAAGGCCATCTATGGCCTTAAACAATCCCCTAGGGCTTGGTATTCCAAATTACATTATGCTCTTAGTTGCCAAGCCTTCACCAAAAGTGAGGCTGATTCCTCTTTATTTACCAAACATTCCAAAAATGGAATAACTGTGATTCTTATTTATATTGATGATATTATCATTACTAGTAGTGACCCAACAGGAATTAGCTGCATTAAATCATATCTTAAATCTGTTTTTGACATTAAAGACTTGGGATACTTACGATATTTTCTAAGAATATAAATTGCCCGCTCCAAAAAGGGACTATTTCTATGCCAAAGAAAATATACACTTGATCTACTTGGTGAAACAGGTAAACTAGGTGCAAGGACAGCTTCAACGCCAATTGAAAATACCTGCAAGCAAAAGGACAAAGAAGGAGACCAACAGAGGCAACCCAAGCCAATTCAGAATGTCAAGCAATATCAGCGAATTGTCGGTAAGTTAATTTATTTAATCATTACTATACTTGACATTAGCTTTGCTGTGAATCAGGTTAGTCAATTCATGCAACAACCAATGACCAATCACATGGACATGGTGAATTGGATCCTTTGTTACCTTAAAGGAACACCAGGACAAGGTTTACACATGCAAAAGAATGGTCACCATGAGATTCTAGCATATAGTGATGCAGATTGGGCCGGAAATATTAAAGACAGAAAATCAACAACTGGATATTGCACATTTGTTGGAGGAAACTTGGTAACCTGGAAAAGCAAGAAACAGAGCGTAGTAGCAAGGTCAAGTACAGAAGTAGAGTATCGAGCTATGGCAAGTACAACATGTGAGCTGATTTGGTTGAAGGCTTTAGTTCAAGATTTGGGGTTTAAGACTGATGCACCAATGAAACTATTTTGTGACAACAAATCAGCAATCTACATAGCTTCCAATCCGATATTCCATGAGAGGACGAAACACATTGAGATGGATTGTCACTTTATTAGGGAGAAAGTTCAGAATAAGACCATCTGCACCCCTTATGTTCAAAGCAAAGATCAACTAGGAGACATGTTCACAAAGCCTCCCACTAAAAAACATATGGAGATTGCAATAAGCAAGTTGAACTTGAGTAATATCTTCAAGCCTAACTTGAGGGGGAGTGCTAAAATAAAGCTGGTTAAGCCAATTGACCAATCTCGGGATTATGCCAGCATCGTGACCGTGCTGCATTAGGAATCCGTATATCCCTATCATCATTGTTGGAGATGAAGAAATTGAGAGCAAAGATCTAAAGAATGAAGAAAAGCCCAAATAACTCTTTGGGTTGTCTAGATACTAAAGGACAAAATAATAACTAGTTTTTCTACTCACTAAAGGACAAAATAACAACTAGTTTTTTGAATTTGAAACATATGTTATTATATGTTGTACCTAGCTGTTGAAAAAGTAAAATAAGCTTGTACTTAGCCGTTAAGATGTTGTATATATAAACCCAAGATGTGTGGATGATTATAGTTGAAAGAAAAAAGGCAATTCTCTCATCTTCTTCATATTTCTCTCTTTTGCTGAAATTCTCAAACTCACTTCTTATACTTTGATCATCAAAGTTAACAGGTGAAGTGTTGACTCTTCAATGCATTGTGCAACTTAGAGTACCAAGCTCTTGGAGATTGTTTTAGACCATAGATGGCTTTCTTAAGTCTACATACATGGGATTCTGGGATACTTTTGCCATACCCTTTAGGAATTTTCATTTAGATCTCTTCTTCCAATTCTTCTTAAGGAAAGGTATTCTTGATATCCATTTGATACAACGACCATTCATAGTTAACAACCAAAGAAATTAGCACCCTAATGGTATTCATTTTAGCCACGGGTGCAAAAGTTTTGGTATAGTCTATTCCATATGTTTGGGTAAAGCTTTGGGCTACTAGTCTAGCCTTATGCTTGTCAATTGACCCATCACTTTTTAGTTTAGTCTTATACACCCATTTGCACCCTACAGGCTTCTTCCCTTAGGGAAGAGGAATAATTTTCCAAGTCTCATTCCTAGTCAATGCATCTAACTCCTCATGCATGGCTTTCCTCCAAATGAAAGAGGATTCGGCCTCGTAATAATTTATGGGCACTTGAAGCCCGTCAATGGTATTGAGAAAAGCTTTGTATTGATCTTTTATATGATCAAGGGTGTAAACATGATGTATGGAATGATTGGTGGCATGGTTCCCATGGTAAAAGACCCTATTGTGCATCCAACTAGAGGCTGCTTTCTTGATTCTAGTAGACCTTCTAAGAGGAGGTTGATTTGGAATGTGATGATGGTCATTTTTCCTTGAGTCCATTTCTCCTGTGTCATGAAGAGTGTCACGGGATGTGTCATGAGATGCATCATGCGAACTGTCATGTGAGGTGTCATCTTGC
>CP135580.1:5928279-5982455 GCA_032401905.1 Swietenia macrophylla | reverse complement strand
CTATGGCAAGTACAACATGTGAGCTGATTTGGTTGAACGCTTTAGTTGAAGATTTCGGGTTTAAGATTGATGCACCAATGAAACTATTTTGTGACAACAAAGTAGCAATCTACATAGCTTCCAATCCGGTATTCCATGAGAGGACGAAACACATTGAGATGGATTGTCACTTTATTAGGGAGAAAGTTCAGAATAAGACCATCTACACCCCTTATGTTCAAAACAATGATCAATTAGGAGACTTGTTCACAAAGCCTCCCACTAAAAAACATATCGAGATTGCAATAAGCAAGTTGAGCTTGAGTAATATCTTCAAGCCCAACTTGAGGGGGAGTGCTGAAATAAAGCCGGTTAAACCAATTGACCAATCTCGAGATCATGCCAGCATCGTGACCGTGTTGCATTAGGAATCCGTATATCCCTATAATTATTGTTGGAGATGAAAAAATTGAGAGCAAAGATCTAAATAATGAAGAAAAACCCAAATAACTCTTTGGGTTGTCTAGATACTAAAGGACAAAATAACAACTAGTTTTTCTACTCATTAAAGGACAAAATAACAACTAGTTTTTTAAATTTGAAACATATGTTATTATATGTTGTACCTAGCTGTTGGAAAAGTAAAGTAAGCTTGTACCTAGCCGTTAGGATGTTGTATATATAAACTCAAGATGTGTAGATGATTATAATTGAAGGAAAAAAGGCAATTCTCTCATCTTCTTCAAATTTCTCTTTTTGGCTGAAATTATCAAGCTCACTTCTTATAGGATCATCAAAGTTAACATTGCAAGCACAATAATGGTGAAAAAAATTAGGATTGCCTGCGTTGAAGCACCCTAAACTGTACAAATTGCAGTGGTTAAATGATAGTGGAGAGATGAGGTAAATAAGCAGGTGATAGTTGCATTTCGAATTGGCAAATATAAAGATTGTTGATTAAATATATTTGAATGTGTTTAGTTNCAAGATGTGTAAATGATTACAGTTGAAGGAAAAAAGGCAATTCTCTCATCTTCTTCATATTTCTCTTTTTGGCTGAAATTATCAAGCTCACTTCTTATAGGATTATCAAAGTTAACATTGCAAGCACAATAATGGTGAAAAAAATTAAGATTGCCTGCGTTGAAGCACCCTAAACTGTACAAATTGCAGTGGTTAAATGATAGTGGAGAGATGAGGGTAAATAAGCAGGTGATAGTTGCATTTCGAATTGGCAAATATAAAGATTGTTGATTAAATATATTTGAATGTGTTTAGTTCTCGATTTCAAATATTCAACAAAAACTAAGAGAAAATACAAGTAGATGAAAAGATATCAAGAGAGAAAAATGAATAGCTTTTTATTTTATATGTCAAATATTTACACAACTTGAGTTTATATATACAACATCCTAACAGCTAGGTACAAACTTACTTTACTTTTCTAACAACTAGATACAATAAATAACAACATATCTTTCAAATTTAAAAAACTAGTTATTATTTTGTCCTTTAGTGAATCGAAAAAACTAATTGTTATTTTGTCCTTTAGTATATAGCCTTTTTTAAAATTAGAGATAGGTTTTGAGCTAAATGTGGGCATCCATAAATAACTCAAAGAGTTATTTGGGCTTTTCTTCATTCTTTGAATCTTCACTCTCAATTTCTTCATCTTCAACACTCCCCCTTAAGTTGGATTTTTCTACAAATTGAATAAGTTCAACTTAAAACTCACCTTGAGGAGTTGTTGATGAGTACATGGTTTGGTGAATATATCTGCAAGTTGATTTTCACTCATCACATAAGGCATGTTGATCACTTTGCTCAAGTACTTTTGTCTTATAAAGTGACAATCAATTTCAATGTGCTTGATCCTCTCATGGAATACCGGATTATATGCAATGTGTGTTGCCGCTTTGTTATCACAATACATATCCATAGGTGTTTCAACTGAGAAACCTAAGTCTTCTACTAATGATTTTATCCAAACCAATTCACTAGTACTAGATGCCATGGCTCTATACTCAACTTCCGCACTCGATCTTGCAACCACACTTTTCTTCTTGCTTTTCCAAGTCACCAAATTCTCTCCTACGAATGTGCAATAACCAGTGGTTGATACTTGCTCCGGTGCTCCTTTTAGATACTTCAAAATTCTATTCACCATTTCCATGTGTACATTCTTTGGGCATGACATGTGCTGATTTACCTGTTGCACAGAAAAAACAATGTCAGGTCGTGTAATAGTTAGATATATAAGCTTACTTACAAATCTTTGATAAAGCTTGATGTCCTTGTATGGTTCCTCCTTGTCATGCTCTTTGTCATACTTCTTATCCTCTTTCTTCCTTCTTGGTGCCTCCACAGGTGTCACGGCCGGCTTTGCTCCAAGTTTTCCTGCCTCGCTTAATAAATCGAGAACATACTTTCTTTGAGATAGAAATAGCCTTTCATTGGAATTAACTATTTCTATACCTAGAAAATATCATAAGTTTTCCAAATCTTTAACATCAAATGTACACTTCAAATATGCTTTAATGCTCTTAATGCCATTAATGTCACAACCGGTGATGATAATATCATTCACATAAATAAGAATAATGGTAGATCCCTCACTTGAGTGCATAATGAATAAGGAGTGATCAACATCGCTTACTTTAAAATTTTGAGAACACAATGCATTATGCAATTTATTATACCATGCTCTTGGTGATTGCTTTAATCCATATATGGCTTTTCTCAATTTGCAAACATGTGTACTAGGACCTTTAATATCATGCCCTTGAGGTAGACTCATATAAACCTTTTCCTTTAACTCTCCTTGCAGGAAAGCATTCTTTACATCCATCTGATGTAAATCTCAATTATAATTATCATGCTCTTGGTGATTGCTTTAATCCATATATGGCTTTCTTCAATTTGCAAACATGTGTACTAGGACCTTTAATATCATGCCCTTGAGGTAGACTCATATAAACCTTTTCCTCTAACTCTCCTTGCAGGAAAGCATTCTTTACGTCCATCTGATGTAAATCTCAATTATAATTAGCCGCTAAGGAGAGAAGCACGCTAATGGTGTTCATTTTTGCTACCAGTGCAAAGGTTTATGTATAATCTAAGCCATACGTTTGGGTAAACCCTTTAGCCACTAACCTAGCCTTATGTTTGTCTAAAGTTCCATCACTATTTAACTTAGTCTTATACACTCATTTGCATCCTATAACCTTCTTTCCCAATGGTAAAGGGACTAATTCCCATGTATTATTTTTAACTAAAGCATCTAATTCCTCCTGCATTACTTGTTTCCAAATTGGTGATTTCCTAGTTTCCTCAAAGTTATTAGGATCTTTAATAGCATCTATTTTAGTTAAAAAGGCTCTAAAACCCTTATTTACATTTTTTAAGGTATAGTAGTGGTCAATAGGGTGTGCGGTTACCTTATTACCATAGAAAAACATTCTATTCTTCATCCATTCCAATGAAAATTGTCTAAGTCTTTGAGATCTATTAAGTGGGGGATTTTGGCCTTGTGTAGGTGTAACATGCTCCCCCTCACTTTGTGTCCTAATAGATAGTTTATCTTGTCTACTAGATGGTGACTCTATTTGAATATTTGGTTCTATTGAGTTGAAGCACACAGATCGATTTGGATCGAAGCATATAGATCATCAGCAAACCAAGGCCCAGATTATTAGACCAAAGTCAGAGCATGAAATCTCCATTCATTATGCATATGACATCCTTCCTAAAGTGTTTGATAGCATACCTTTCTTAAAAATTCAACATTAAAATCTTTCCTTATTAGAAAAGGAAAGTGAATATTACAAACAAAAGAATAATCCAAAACAATTATGGTATTATTTAAATGTGATTAATACTTGTTCATGATATGTCAAGTATCTGTTGTTACTTGTTCTTTATACTTAATATGGCCAACTAGCTGTTGGTTGCTTTAGTATATATTGTAAACAAATTCAAGTTAATAATATATTTTTTCATTCTCTCCTCTATTCTGCTTTATCTCTTTTCTCTCCATTCCAAACAACTTACAATTACCATTGTTAAGTAGTTTATGTATTAAATTCCCATAGAAATCAACAGGTTCATCTCTAAGTGTTTCATCTTGGTTTTCCTCCTCCCTAATTCTACTAAATGACGAAGGTAAATCTTCTTTTACTTCATTAGGTGATTTAGGTGAATTTGCATCTCGACTTTCTTTGTTGGTTTCCCTTTCATTAGACACTTCATCTTGTGATTCTACCTTATCATTATTCAAGTCTTGGTCATGGTTACCAACTATGTCACTAAATGATGGTATATACTTGTGTATTATGGCTAAAGGAAGTGGATCCTCCACTTCACCTTTTTTATTACTAGTCATATCAAAATATGAGTCATTTTCTATGAAAGTAACATTCCTAGAGATAATTATGGCTAAAGGAAGTGGATCCTCCACTTCACCTTTTTTATTACTAGTCATATCAAAATATGTGTCATTTTCTATAAAAGTAACATTCCTACAAATATACTTATCCTTAGTCAATGGATTATAGCATCTATCACCCTTAGTATCTACACAATAACCTAAAACACTTAATGCTCCTTTCACTTAATTTATCTCTTAAATGACTTGGAATATGTACATAGTATACACATCCAAAAATTCTGAAATAGGACAGGTCCGGTTGGGTATTATAGGCAATCTCAATTGGTGTCTTTTCTTTCAAAACCATAGATGGAGTTCGGTTAATAAGATGTGTGGCCGTGAGAATGGCTTCCCCCCAAAACTCTTTAGGCACATTGTGATAGAACATCATAGTTCTTGCCATCCTTAAAATATGCCTATTCTTACGCTCAGCTACTCCATTTTGCCCCGGAGTGTAAGGACAAGTAGTTTGGTGAACAATTCCTTTACTAGCTAAAAATTCTTTAAACAAATTGTTCACATACTCTCCTCCATTGTCAGTTCTCAACATTTTCACTTTCTTGTCAAATTGATTTTCAATCAATATTACGAACTCTCTAAAACACTCAAAAGTATCAAATTTCTTTTTAATTAGATAAATCTATGTATACCTAGATTTATGATCTATAAAAGTTACAAAATATTTAAAGCCTTTATGTGATGGAGTAGGAGAAGTCTATAAGTCAGAATGTACCAAGGCAAATAAATCATTATGATCATGATGAGATTGTACAAAAGGTATCTTAGTTTGTTTTCCTAAGATACAAGAATTACAATCTTTTATCTCATTAAACTTTAAACTAGGAACTAATTTTTACAAAATATGACTAGGAGCATGCCCTAATCTAGCATGACAAAGTTCTTGGACTTTGTCGTTATCTACTTTAAAAGCCTTGCTTGAATCTTCCAAAACATAAAGTCCATTTTTCTCTCTTCCCTCACCAATCAATTGGCTGGTCTTGATGTCCTGAAAAGTTACTTTATTAGGTTCAAATATGATATAACAATCTAAATCTTTTGTAATTCTACTTACGGACAATAAATTTGAAGAAAAACATGGCATATAAAGACCTTTAGTATGCTTAGACAAAATATTCAAATGTCCTAAGCCACTAATTGGTATCTTTTCCATTAGCTATACTCACCCATTTATCCTTTCCTATAGACTCAATTTTAGAAGCTAAATTTTTACTTCTAAACATGTGATTTGCAGCACCCGAGTCTATAACCCAAGGATCAATATTCAAAGATAAGTTAGAGATCAAACCTTGAGAAGTGCTCAGCCTTTGAGATTGAAGAAACTTTGCAAATTGCTCAATGAAGTTTGTAGACAATTCTATCTTTGATGTGTGTTATGATTCTTGCGAAACTTTGGCTTTATTCTCCTTCCTCAAGTGAGGATGAAGCTCAAAACACTTATCCTTATTATGCCCAAACTTTCCACAATGATCACAAAACCTACAATTTCTTTTGATGTGTCCTAGCCTTCCACATCTTTCACACTTCATGGTTTTGCTCTCTTTCAACCCTTGAGTTGCCATTGCTTCTTCTTTTGCCTTCACAAATGCACCTTTCTCAGTTTCAGGCTCATCTCTGTCAAATGCTTTTCTAACCATCAATTCCTTATCCACAACATTCACCACATCATCATACGGTAACATCTCCTTATTCCTTAGAATTTGATTTCTAAGATCTCCAAAGCTAGGCCTTAATCCTGCCAAGAGGAAACAAACAAGATCTTCATTAGTCCTTTTTTCCAATTCTTCCTCATTGGTAGTAATTGGCCTCAAACACTCCAATTCATCCCATGCTTCCTTGATTTTGTTGGAGTATGAAAGGAAATTGATACAAATTATGTCACAACTTCAAAGAATTCAATTCAAGTTCCAATTGGCCCAATTACAAAAGCACAAGTAAAAAAGTTCAAAGATGCACTTAACGGGCTAATTCAAGAAGTTTGGACCCAAGTAAATTCGTGGAGACCCATTGGGCTTGGTCCACATATCCAACAAAGATGGATATACATGATTTAAACTTTAGAAAAGTCTGACCAAATCTAAACTTGATTTTTTTGGCAAGTAAAATAGGAATATTTAGGAGTGTTTGAGTTCATTTATAAGTCTATTTAATTAGTTAGCTTTCCTTTCTGTCTTAGGTAAGTACAAGCTACGATTTTTGTCTATAAAAATGCACCTTTGAATAAGAAGCAATCAGAATTCATTAGTCAAATTTGAGAGTTATTTTCTCTTTGATTCTTTGAAGAACTATTCGAACTTATCAAGAATTATTATTGTAGCGTTCATCAGTGATTTATTGAATGGACTTCTATATCACCGTTTGTGGCGTCTACATTATACCGAGGTTCTTGTTTCTTTATAAACAATGGGTCAAGGTTCCATTCAAATCTGATCGCAGAACGATCTCGGGTTCCTTGTTAAGTTCAAGTCTCGTTATTCTTAGCGAGGTTCGTATCATTTGGTATCAGAGCTAAGTTATTCTAGCGTCAGGTTTGCCTATCCCTTTTGTTATTCTTTTCACAATCTGTTATTCTTTTCCAATTCTTGGTATAAAAAAAAGAAAGAAAAAGAAAAAAAAAAAAGAGAAGAAAGAAAAAAAAAACAGAGAGATAAGTGGGTATAAAATTCTAAATAAGTGGGTATAAATTCTAAATAAATTCTAATATATTCCTTGTGATTCTCAAATTCTAAATAAGTGGGTATAAAATTGAAATACTTTGTACGAAATTAAAACCTTTAAAATCCGTTACAAGACCTTATTTTCTGCCTCTGTTTTACCATAGTAGATCCTGAAGAATTGTTGCAAGAAATTTTTGGTTATTGTTTGTTAGTTTCAAAAGAACCGAAAGAGAATTATTGAGTGGAAAAAAGCAAGAGTGGTGAGAGCATTAGAGAGATAAAAGTCGCAAATTTTTTGAGTGAAACATGAGTGCAGAGTGATTCATATTCTTGAGTGTAAACACGTAAGGGAGAGAATTATGAGGTCCTTTTTTATAACTTATCTTCTGCAGAAAGCATGTCACAACACAACCACGAGGAAGCACAAACAGGGATGAATTCAAAGATATACATTGAAGCTTTGGTGGGAGAGATGAGACGGATGATAAAGCTAGAACTAGAGCAACTAAGTAAACGGTTGGATAGATTAGAAAATACCAATCGGAGAAATCGGAGAGAAAGCGCTCAACAACAACGTATAGTAGAAGATTTTGAGGAATATAATGACGGCAGTTTTGAGGAAGAAGATAGACACTCGGTAGGCAACAATAGGAAGGTTGAACGTGTTAGAAAAGATTGGAATCGGAAGGATAATAATTTGGGCAGCATTAAGATGAAGGTGCCTTCATTTAAAGTTAAGAATGATCCCGAGTGATACGAACCTCGCTAAGAATAACGAGACCCGAACTCAACAAGGAACCCGAGATCGTTCTACGATCAGATTTGAATGGAACCTCGACCCGTTGTTTATAAAGAAACAAGAACCTCGGTATAATGCAGACGCCACAAACGGTGATGGAAGTCCGTTCGATAAGTCACTAATGAACGCCACAAGAATAATTCTTGATAAGTTCGAATAGTTCTTCAAAGAACCAAAGAGAAAATAACTCTCAAATTTTAACTAATGAATTCTGATTGCTTCTTAATCAAAGGGTGCCTTTTTATAGGCAAAAAATCGTAACTTGTACTTACCTAAGACAGAAAGGAAAGCTAACTAATTAAATAGACTTCTAAATGAACTCAAACACTCCAAGGAAAGCTGACTAATTAGATAGACTTATAAATGAACTCAAACACTTGCTAAAAGATCAAGTTTAGATTTAGTCAGACTTTTCTAGAGTTTGAATCATGTATATCCATCTTTGTTGGATATGTGGACCAAGCCCAATGGGTCTCCACGAATTTACTTGGGTCCAAACTTCTTGAATTAGCCCGTTAAGTGCTTCTTTGAACTTCTTTACTTGGGCTCTCGTAACTGGGCCAATTGGAACTTGAATTGAATTCTTTGAAGTTGTGCCATGATTTGTATCACCGAGGCTTATCTTGAGTGGGAAAAGAAGATGAATCTAGTTTTTGATTGCCACAACTACTCCAAAATGAAGAAGGTAAAACTTGCAGCCATTGAATTTTTTGATTATGCTGTTGTTTGGTGGGATCAATTGGTTTTAAGTAGGAGAAGAAATAGAGAACGTCTAATAGAAACATGGGAGGAGATGAAAACTGTGATGAGAAAATGATTTGTTCCAAGCTATTATTACAGGGAATTGTATCAAAAATTGCAAAGTCTTACGCAAGGCAACCGGAGCGTGGAGGATTATTATAAAGAAATGGAAATAGCTATGATCCGAGCGAATATAGAGGAGGATCAAGAAGCTACTATGGCTAGGTTTTTGGGTGGTTTGAATCGAGAAATTACAAACGCGGTGGAATTGCAACATTATGTGGAATTAGAGGATTTGATTCACATGGCCATCAAAATTGAGCGCCAACTCAAGAGAAGGGGCAACGCACGTCTAAATCAAAGTTCAAATGCATTCTTTTGAAAACCGAATTCCACATAAAAAGAAGACAAGCTGCAAACATCTGCAACACCCACGCACAAGTTTGAGCCCAAGTCTAAAAACACCAGCCACATTTCTCAAGGTAAAATTGACATTTCTACCTCTAAAAATTGTGACATTAAATGTTTTAAATGTCAAGGCAGGGGACACATAGCAAGTCAATGTCCAAACATGCGAGTTATAATGATGCAAGATAATGGTGACATTGTGATTGACGATGAAGATTTTGACACCAATGACATGCCGCCATTGGAGAACATCACCGAAGAGGAGTATTTAGCCCCTGATGCATTGACATTAGAAACCAGGAGAGCGTTAAGCTTGCAGGCAAAAGAAGTTGAAGAAGTGCAGCGAGAGAACCTCTTTCATACTAGGTGCCACGTCAAAGACAAGGTGTGTAGTATGATTATTGATAGTGGTAGTTATACTAATGTTGCAAGCACAATAATGGTGGAAAAATTAGGACTACCCACGTTGAAACACCCTAAACCTTACAAATTGCAGTGGTAAAATGATAGTGGAGAGATGAGGGTAAATAAGCAGGTAATAGTTGCATTTCGGATTGGCAAATATGAAGATGAAGTGTTGTGTGATGTAGTACCAATATGCAAGCTGGACATTTGTTGCTAGGGCGTCCATGGCTGTTTAATAGGTGTGTGAAGCATGATGGCTTTACGAACAAGTACTCTTTTTGATACGAACCTTGCTAAGAATAACGAGACCCGAACTCAAGAAGGAACCCGAGATCGTTCTACGATCAGATTTGAATGGAACCTCGACCCGTTGTTTATAAAGAAACAAGAACCTCGGTATAATACAGACGCCATAAACGGTGATGGAAATCCGTTCGATAAGTCACTAATGAATGCCACAAGAATAATTCTTGATAAGTTCGAATAGTTCTTCAAAGAACCAAAGAAAAAATAACTCTCAAATTTTAACTAATAAATTCTGATTTCTTCTTATTCAAAAGATGCCTTTTTATAGGCAAAAATTCGTAGCTTGTACTTACCTAAGATAAAAAGGAAAGTTAACTAATTAAATAGACTTATAAATGAACTCAAGCACTCCAAGGAAAGCTGACTAATTAGATAGACTTTTAAATGAACTCAAACACTCCTAAATATTCCTATTTTACTTGCTAAAAGATCAAGTTTAGATTTGGTCAGACTTTTCTAGAGTTTGAATCATGCATATCCATCTTTGCTGGACATGTGGACCAAGCCCAATGGGTCTCCACGAATTTACTTGGGTCCAAACTTCTTGAATTAGCCCATTAAGTGCTTCTTTGAACTTCTTTACTTGGGCTTTCGTAATTGGGCCAATTGGAACTTGAATCGAATTCTTTGAAGTTGTGCCATGATTTGTATCACTTTTGTACTTAATTAATGTCCAATCACTCTTGTACCTTTAACACTGCAACAAGTGTATGAGGATTAAGTGTGGTTACGAAAGGAGTGTGATCAAAAGAAAGAGAGAGATAAAAATAAAACGAGTGACAATTCGAAAGAGAAAAAAAGAGTGCAGATTCAATTGTTGAAAATAAAATAAAGAGAAAAATAAATTTTTATGCAAAAGAGAGTGAAATAAAAATAGCGAAGTTTTTAAATCAGCCAATGATTGTACTTTTGTACAAAAAGGCGTTTTTAAATACTAATGAGATTGATTCTGTTTTGCCTAGCTCTATGGTTTCTCTTTTGCAGGAATATGAGGATGTCTTTCCCGAACAAATGCCACAGGGATTACCTCCTATTCGAGGGATTGAACATCAAATTGATTTTGTACCTGGTGCGACAATTCCAAACCGACCAGCTTATAGGAGCAATCCTAAGGAGACAAAAGAGCTTCAAAGGCAAGTAAGTGAGTTGATGGCGAAAGGTTACGTGAGGGAGAGCATGAGTCCATGTGCCGTTCTAGTTTTACTTGTACCTAAGAAGGATAGCACTTGGAGAATGTGCGTTGACTACCGAGCAATCAACAACATTATGGTAAAATATCGACATCCCATTCCTCGCTTAGACGACATATTAGATGAATTGCATGGAGTTTGTATATTTTCAAAAATTGATTTGAAGAGTGGGTATCATCAAATACGCATGAAAGAGGGTGATCAATGGAAAACTACCTTGAAAACAAAATATGGTTTGTATAAATGGTTAGCAATGCTTTTCGGTTTAACTAATGCATCGAACATATTTATGCGATTAATGAACTATTTATTGCGTGCATTCATAGGCAGATTTGTAGTTGTTTATTTTGATGATATTCTCATTTACAGCAAAAACTTGGATGATCATATTGTGCATTTAAAATCAGTTTTAGATGTACTTAGAAAAGAAAAGTTATTTCCTAATTTAAAGAAATGCACCTTTTGCACTGATAAGCTTGTGTTTCTTGGTTTCATTGTGAGTGCACAAGGAATACATGTTGATGAAGAGAAAATTCATGCAATTCAAGAATGGCCGAGTCCCACGAGCATAAGCAACGTAAGATGTTTTCATGGACTTGCTAGTTTCTACCGACGGTTTGTGAAAGATTTTAGTACTTTAGTCACACCGCTCGCTGAGGTAATAAAGAAAAACGTTGGTTTCAAGTGGGGAGAAGAGCAAGAGAAGGCGTTTCAGCTCATCAAGAAAAAATTGACAAATGTACCCGTATTAACTTTGCCTAACTTTAACAAAATATTTCAGATTGAATGTGATGCTTCTAATGTAAGTATTGGAGCTGTGCTTATGCAAGAAGGACGACTGATTGCATATTTCAGTGAAAAGCTAAGTGGAGTAGCTTTGAACTACTCGACTTATGATAAGGAATTATACGCATTGGTTCGCGCTTTGGAAACATGGTAGCACTACCTTTGGCCGAAGGAGTTTGTGATTCACACTGATCACGAATCATTGAGGCACTTGAAAGGACAACACAAGCTGAACAAAAGACATGCTCGTTGGGTAGAGTTCATTGAAACGTTTCCATACGTCATCTGATATAAGCAAGGTGATGATTTGAGGTCAAATCCTTTTCAAGAGGAGGGGAATGACACAAATCATGGCACAACTTGAAAGAATTCAATTCAAGTTCCGATTGGCCCAGTTACGAGAGCACAAGTAAAGAAGTTCAAAGATGCACTTAACGGGTTAATTCAAGAAGTTTGGACCCAAGTAAATTCGTGGAGACCCATTGGGCTTGGTCCACATATCCAACAAAGATGGATATGCATGATTCAAACTTTAAAAAAGTCTAACCAAATCTAAACTCGATTTTTTTGGCAAGTAAAATAGGAATATTTAGGAGTGTTTCAGTTCATTTATAAGTCTATCTAATTAGTCAACTTTCCTTGGAGTGTTTGAGTTCATTTATAAGTCTATTTAATTAATTAGCTTTCCTTTCTGTCTTAGATAAGTACAAGCTACGACTTTTGCCTATAAAAAAGTACTTTTGAATAAGAAGCAATCAAAATTCATTAGTCAAAATTTCAGAGTTATTTTCTCTTTAGTTCTTTGAAGAACTATTTGAACTTATCAAGAATTATTCTTGTGGTGTTCATCAGTGACTTATCGAACGGACTTCCATCACCGTTTGTGGCGTCTACATTATACCGAGGTTCTTGTTTCTTTATAAACAACGGGTCAAGGTGCCATTCAAATCTGATTGTAGAACAATCTTGGGTTCCTTGTGAAGTTTGGGTCTCGTTATTCTTAGCAAGGTTCGTATCAGAAATCACTCCCATTCATCTTGGCATTTGTGATGATTTCCCTCAACTCATAAACTTTCAAAAGATTTTCTTGATTCCCGAACCTTCTAACAAGTGCATTCCAAAGGTCTTTGGCAGTTTTGGCTTTGTTAAAGGCACCAACCAAGAATTGATCAATAGAATTGATAATCCAAGTGATGACAAGATTGTCAACATATCTCCATTCGACATATTCTTTATCTCCCACCTTAGGTTGATTAATTTCTTCATTAATAAATCCAAGAACCCTCATGCCCAATAAAGCCCTTGTAGCATTTATCACCCATGTAGAGTGATTCCTTCCATTGAGAGGGAAGGTAGTAAGCTTGGTGGTGATTTTGTAGTCAGAATCAACATTGAAAAAACTCTCCCTCTTGGCAGAATTGCTTCCCTCTTGTGCAGCCATTCTAATTTTAACAACTTGACTTTGCACAATGGAGACTAATCACACACCAAGAGAGAGGGAAAAAAAAAAGAGAGAAAGATGATAAAAAGAGCTCCTTAGATGTGACCAAGCTCTGATACCATGTTGATTAAATATATTTGAATGTGTTTAGCTCACAATTTCAAATATTTAACAAAAACTAAAAGAAATACAAGTAGATGAAAAAGATATCAAGAGAGAAAAATGAATAGCTTTTTATTTCATACATGAAATATTTACACATCTTTGGTTTATATATACAATATCCTAACAACTAGGTACAAGTTTACTTTACTTTTCCAACAACTAAGTACAACAAATAACAACATATCTTTCAAATTTAAAAAACTAACTGTTATTTTATCTTTTAGTGAATAGAAAAAACTAGTTGTTATTTTGTTTTTTAGTATCTAGCTTTTTTCAAAACTAGAAATAGGTTTTTGGCTAAATGTGGGCATCCATAAATAACTCAAAGAGTTATTTGGGCTTTTCTTCATTCTTTGAATCTTCACTCTTAATTTCTTCATCTTCAATAAACATCTTCAATAAAGATGAAGTGTTGTATGATGTAGTATCGATACAAGCTGAACATTTGTTGCTAGGGCGTCCATGGTAGTTTGATAGGCGTGTGAAACATGATGGCTTTACGAACAAGTACTCTTTTGTACTTAATCAACGACCAATCACTCTTGTACCTTTAACACCATAACAAATGTATGAGGATCAAGTGTGGTTACGAAAGGAGTGTGATCAAAAGAAAGAGAGAGATAAAAAGAAAATGAGTGACAATTCGAGAGAAAAAATTGAAAGAGAAAAAAAGAGTGCAAATTCAGTCGTTGAAAACAAAATAGAGAGAAAAACAAATTTTTATGCAAAAGAGAGTGAAATAAAAAGAGTGAAGTTTTTAAATTAGCTAATGATTGTACTTTTGTACAAAGAGGTATTTTTAAATACTAATGAGATGGATCCTGCTTTGCCTAGTTCTATGGTTTCTCTTTTGCAGGAATATAAGGATATCTTTCCTGAAGAAATGCCACAGGGATTATCTCCTATCCGAGGGATTGAACATCAAATTGATTTTGTACCTGGTGCGACAATTTCAAACCGACCAGCTTATAGGAGCAATCCTGAGGAGACAAAAAAGCTTCAAAGGCAGGTAAGTGAGTTAATGCCAAAAGGTTACGTGAGAGAGAGTATGAGTCCATGTGCCGTTCCAGTTTTACTTGTACCTAAGAAGGATGGCACTTGGAGAATGTGCGTTGACTGCCAAGCGATCAACAACATTACGGTAAAGTATCAACATCCATTCCTGGCTTAAACGACATGTTAGAGATGAATTGCATGGAGCTTGTATATTTTCAAAAATTGATTTGAAGAGTGGGTATCATCAAATACACATGAAAGAGGGTGATGAATTGAAAACTGCCTTTAAAACAAAATACGGTTTGTATGAATGGTTAATAATGCCTTTCGGGTTAACTAATGCACCAAGCACATTTATGCGATTAATGAACCATTTATTGCGTGCATTCATAGGCAGATTTGTCGTTGTTTATTTTGATGATATTCTCATTTACAGCGAAAACTTGGATGATCATATTGTGCATTTAAAATCAGTTTTAGATGTATTTAGAAAAGAGAAGTTATTTGCTAACTTAAAGAAATGCACCTTTTGCACCGATAAGCTTGTGTTTCTTGGTTTCATTGTGACTGCACAAGGAATACAGGTTGATGAAGAGAAAATTCATGCAATTCAAGAATGGCCGAGTCCCATGAGCATAGGTAACGTATGAAGTTTTCATGGACTCGCTAGTTTCTACCGACAGTTTGTGAAAGATTTTAGTACTTTAACCGCACCGCTCACTGAAGTAATAAAGAAAAACATTAGTTTCAAGTGGGGAAAAGAGCAAGAGAAGGCGTTTCAGCTCATCAAGCAAAAATTGACAAACGGAAGCTGAACAAAAGACATGCTCGTTGGGTGGAGTTCATTGAGACGTTTCCATACGTCATCCGTTATAAGCAAGATAAGGAGAATGTGGTTGTAAATGCACTTTCTCGCAGGTACACATTACTCTCTACTCTTGATACTAAATTGCTTGGTTTTGAACAAATTAAAGAGTTATATCCTTCAGACCCTGACTTTAGTGAAGAGTATATAGCTTGTAAGAAGACCCCCAATGGTAAGTACTTTAGACATGAGGGTTTTTTATTTCGAGAAAATAAGTTGTGTATACCGAATTGTTCCGTACGTGATTTATTAGTTAGAGAATCACATGGTGGAGGATTGATGAGACACTTTGGGATAGCTAAAATATTAGCTGTTTTACAAGAACACTTCTTTTGGCCACACATGAAAAGAGATGTTGAAAAAACTTACGATAGATGTATCACATGCAAGCAGGCAAAATCTCGAAAGCAACCCCATGGTTTATACACACCATTGCCCATTCCTAATGAGCCTTGAATTGATATTTCTATAGACTTTGTGTTAGGATTGCCTAGGAGTAAACGTGGTAGAGATTCAATTTTTATGGATATAGATAAATTTTCTAAAATAGCACATTTCATTCCATGTCACAAAACGGATGATGCTTCACATGTTGCTGATTTGTTCTTTAGGGAGATTGTGAGATTACATGGTATGCCTAGAACAATTGTTTCCGATAGAGATGCTAAGTTCTTAAGTTACTTTTGGAAGATTTTGTGGTGTAAGTTAGGTACTAAGTTATTATTTTCTACTACTTGTCATCCACAAACTGATGGTCAAACCGAAGTGATAAATATAACTTTGTCTACTTTGTTAAGGGCTGTTATTAGTAAGAACATTAAAACTTGGGAAGATTGTTTACCACATGTTGAATTTGCTTATAATCGTACTGTTCATTCTGCTACTAAATTTTCTCCATTTAAAATTGTGTATGGATTTAATCCATTAACTCCATTGGATTTATCTGTTTTACCCATGATTAAGCGAGTTAATCTAGATGGAAAAAATAAAACTGAATTTGTTAGGCAGATTAATGAGAAAGCAAGACTCAACATTGAGCAAAGAATAGAGCAGTATGCAAAACAAGCTAACAAGGGGCGTCACAAGTTGGTTTTTGAACCAGGAAATTGGGTTTGGTTACATATGAGAAAAGAGAGATTTCTGACGCAAAGGCGTTCCAAATTACTTCCAAGAAGAGATGGCCCTTTTCAAGTCTTAGAGCGTATCAATGACAATGCTTACAAGCTAGATTTACTAGGATAATACAATGTAAGTGCTACTTTTAATGTTGTTGATTTGAGTNNNTTTCTTATGGCGTTCATCAATGACTTATCGAACGGATTTTCATCACCGTTTGTGGCGTCTACATTATACCGAGGTTCTTGTTTTTTTATAAACAACGGGTCGAGGTTCCATTCAAATTTGATTGTAGAACGATCTTGGGTTCCTTGTTAAATTCGAGTCTCGTTATTCTTAGCGAGATTCGTATCAGTTGCAATTGGCATTTCTTCTTCTTTTTTTTTAACTTTTTTTCTTATTGACATTTTTTCCTTTTTTTTTGACTAATTCAATGCAACAAGTATTCAAATTAAAGGATAAAAATTACACAATTATATAATAACAACACAATAATTACAAAAAAGGATTTAAATTTATTTCCTTTCTGTAATCCGAACAAGAATTGAACAAATTAAGATGAATATAAATGAAACAGGAAGACATAATTTAATACAAAAAAAGATAAAAGAATAAGAAAAAGTGTTATATAAATAGTGCATTGGATGGATAGTACCAGAGAATAGAATGTGATAAACAGTAACTTATTTTTTTCTTTTTTATTTAACAAGAAATACAAAAAAATTAAAGATAATTAAACTTGATTTTAGAACTAAAACTCTGATGTCAAATTGATATCAACTCTAAAATATCAATGTTAAAATCTCAACAATTAGTCTTAAGACTGCTCTAAGAATAAATCTTGAAATTTAATAATTTAAATTGGAAATCCAGTTCCAAAAAACTAAAATTAAAATTAAAGAACATTGACTTAATGATTAAAAAATATGAAAAACCAATAGTAAAAATTTTAACCTTGTGATTTATTAACTATGAACCAAAAATTAAAAAAAAAAAAGTTTGAATGTCATAGGAGAAATTTTTTGATAAATTCACAAAATTTTTTAAAAAATTAAAGAGAAAAATAATTCTCATAATCTTTATTGAATAAAATTTAAATTCTAATGTCTTTACAATATTGTTAAAGTCTCCTTATATAAGTTTTACAATTAAACACTAAAATAACTACAAATAAAAGTCCTAATCTAAAAAACTAGGAATAAAAAATTCTAATATAAAATAATTAAGAATAAAAGTCCTAAAATTATAAAAAAATAATTAATTAAAATATATGCCTATGTGATAATCCTAAAAACACTAATAAAAGAATCATATTTAACGTTGACAAGATATTGACACTCTTTTAAATTTAATTTCATACTTGATTCAATTCTTGATGTTAATATCAAAATTTCCTCGACCAATATTTCTTGAATTAATATATTAAGTGTCATTTTGATGTTCTTCACTCTTGCCCTTGTAATTAGTTCAATTGACACGTATAAAGATTCTTTGTAAGCTTGTTATTGTTGATTTGTATTAATAATTTTGTGGTGTAAAATTTTTTAAGGCATAATTATTTAAAATCCATCTAAGAATATGGCTGATTTTATATACATTTTAAAATGTGACTTAGTGTTGATATTAGTCCAAACACTATAAAAATATTAAATATTGTGACATTAATTATTATTATTATTATTATTATTATTATTATTATTATTATTATTAATTTACAATATTATTATTTTATTATTATGTTACTAGTGGGATGGTTGATAATTGAAGGAAGATAAGTGATGCTGTGTGTAAGAAGATAGCATTTGATAATTGCGTATTTAGCTTGTATTTAGTGAGTTGTTAGACGTGCAAGGCATCCAAAGACAAAAAAGGCTAACACATGGCAAGAAAGTTTTTCATTGACTTGTCTTCTTCGTATTTGAGAGCAAAAACAAACAAGGATTTCCATTTCATTTTTCTCATGTAGGTAGAAGGGGAGTTTTCCATTTCTTTACAAAGTCAATTTTTTGTAAGTTTGTTTTACATTATTTTATTATATGCAGTATATTATCTTATAATACATGTACATATACACCTATAGTTACATGTTAATGATGTCACAAATGACTTATATATTTTTATTGTTTTAAAGTTTATCTGTATTTTGGTTTTAATTATTAAAATATGAATGATTTTGTGTTAAATATTATATTAGAGTTTGTTTGCTATATTATATGTGTAAATATAAAAATCAGTAATTAGTTAAGATTTGTTTCTTGCTTTTAGTAAGAAATAGGTCAAATTTTAGAAATATCTTATTGTTATCATTATTTTACAATATTACTAAATACAATGTCATATTTATTAATTAATATTTTTTGTATAAATAATTTTTTGGATAATAAATTTAAGAGTATGCTTAATTTATTAATTATAAGTTGTGAAATTATTGTAAGTGCAGGATTTATTTGTTATTAGTTGGGTTGATAAATCTTATTGTCAATTCTAATTAAGGTAATTTTAAGGACAAAAATGAATTAGTGAAGAATAAAGTGGTGGTTATACGCAATTGAAATAATTTTAGTTTTAAAAACTAAAAAATAGAGCATTTATTTTCTTTTAAATTTATGCATATGTACTTAAATTTTTTAAATTTATACATCTTGAATTTATTATTTATTTGCTTAATCAAATTTAAATTAGTTTTTAATGAGAGTCTCATCTTCATAAATTTTGCAATCAAATTTTAATTGTATGTGTTGTGTTTTAGCAAAAAGCATTTGAAGTATTTTGTTCGAAGTTAATGAAATTGATTTTTCATAATTTGTTAAAAATTTAAAATATTATTGTTTTTATTAATTGAGCAACATATTGAATATAGACTTATTATGGTCATGATTGCTTAAATATCGATGACTTTGAATGTAATTTCAATTTTACAGTAAAAATATATAAATAAAAATTAGGTGGAGTGATTATCTTTAAAACTAATGTCTCAAAATCACGTTGGTCATTAAAGTGATAGTCTTTAGAAATAATGCTTCAAAAGTACGAATAATTGTTTTGGAAGAATAGTCATTGTGAATAATATCCTAAAAATATGAATGAAATTAATTAAGTAAAGTTTGTTTATGCTAAAATAATAATTAATTTGTTTATCTTGTTTGGAAGTTAATTTTTAAAATATTTTATATATTATTTATTGAGATGTTATTAAAATTTGTAAATTAATTATATTTTATTTATTTTTTTCAAAAATATCTATTATATTTAAATATCCATTAAATATTAGTTCACTCTTGCTTTTCATGTTATGGACGATGTTGAAGGTATGGTGATCAAGTAGATTAGCAGTTTTTCAGTTGAAAAGTTTTGTTATCTTTTATATTATTGTGAATATTAGAATATAATATGCATAATTTTGTATTGTTTTATAATTAGTGGATATTTAAATATTAAACATTGATTATATTTTGATATTGAGATTAAATATTTGAAATTAAAAAAAATTAAAAGTGTTTAAATATTTTATTTGCAGGTTAAAACCATTTTGAGAAATGACTAATTTGTTAAAAAAAATGTGCCAAAATTTTTAGAGAATTAGGGGTTACAAATACTCCATAAAGTTTGAAAAAAGTTGCTGGCCCTCGAATTAAATTGACTTTCACATGTACTAGTAAGAAGAGATAATTACCCTTAAAATTAATATAAATATAAGATAATATTTTGATATTGAACATATCCCCTAAATTTAAAAAATATACAAAAAAATTAACACAAATATTATTATTTTTAACAAAAAAATTATGTCATTAGACGGTATATTCTAATTAATTGTTACATGTTATAAAATAATCTTATTCCATGAAACTAATTAATTTTTTATTTTATATAATTGTTATGAATTGTAAAATTATTTCATGGAATGATTTATTTAGTTCTTAAAGTTTTAAATTAAAAAATAATACTTTATCTGATTAATATTTATAAGTTATCAAAATAATCTTGTTTTATAGGCCTATTTATTTGGTATTACTTTTTCAAGTGGGTTTCTTTAAATTAATTTTCTACTCATAAAATTTTCATTAGAAGAGTTCTTAATAATTTTTTTTTATTGTTTAGTTGTCAACCATAATTGTTAGCCAAAATTGTATTATTGCATTAATAAATATGTTTTTGAAGATTTTGTTATAAAAGGAACAAAGTAAACTTGCAAAATAAAATAAGAATATTTTAGACAATCTAATTCTTTAAAAAAGAAAATTCAAAATACACTATTCTTAAAATTTCAAATTCAAACTTCTCTCACTAGAAGTAAAATAATTTTTCTTAATTTTCAAAAATTTATTCACCAATCACAATCAAAAGAAAAAAAACGCATTAAAATAGCTCTTTTGTCCACGATCAATCACAAATTAATAGACATAAAAACAAGAATATTTTATTTTGAATACTTATTATAAATTGTAAATTAATTTTATCTCATGAATTCATTTACTTTTTAATTTTTTGATAATAATAATACTAGTTTTGAGTTAGAAAAATTTTGCATGTTTTCCAAAATTTAGATTTTTTTTTTGTAATGTTCTAAAATCAAATGAATTAAGATATATTGGCGCTAATTTTTGAGGTGTGATTGTAATTATCATTTTTTTAATAGTTAAAATGCGCACAAATGGCAGCTCGGTTTAAGGGGCCTATAACATTTTTCAAACTTAAAAGGGTATATTATAGGTTCTGATTGAACCAACATTAAAAAGAGACAAGCTTTAAAGAAGAATATAAGATTATATGCTAAGAATATTATTCTTATATTTTTAAAATTTTAATATTTAATATTTTAATGCTTAAATTTTTCACTAACAATTAGTGTAAAAAGAATTTAATTAGCAACATTATTCATATGATAAGCAATATTCTAACAATCAGATTATTTGATTTACAATTTCCGCTCCATTAACCACACAAGATGAAAAGCGAAAGTTTTCTATCCTTCAAATTTCTCCTCTTTCTCTACTCATCCCGCCCACATATTTCTTTGCCACCAATACAATCTAATGAATTAATAGAAATTTATTCACTATAAAATTGGAAATATTTTAACTTGCACAAACATTAAAATGGTGACAAATCTTCACAAAAGTGATAACATAATGCTGCTGAATCCAATTCGGAAAATTATAATTGAAATGTAATTCACGTCATCTAAAACTAAAACCGAACCCAGCATCTGGTGCATTGTGCCATACAATCTCCCTTACAATCAACATTATAGCCTAATACTTTCGGATTTCGCAGAAGAAGGTTTCGCAAAGTTTTTCCTTCTATACCCCAATCCTTTCCCAAGATCTGCACATTGTTCCTCAACTCTTGTTTGATTCTACATCCCAGAACTTCAGGAAATTTTTTAAGCAGCTTCCTGATATCATCATCTGTAAGGCTTGGATTCCTCAGATAATCTAGTATTTCCTTTACAGTTTCCAACTCTGGGATTTCCCTTTTCCGTTCTTCACTCCAGTATGGTGAATGGATATGGCCAAAGGCTTTTCTGAGTATCTTGTCTTCTTCCTCGATACTGAAATCAAATGTAGACAGAGCTTGTCTGCATGCTTCCCATTTCTTTCTCTCTTCATCGCTCAAAGTTATACTTTCAAATTGTGAAGTTGAATATATTGCCCATTTCTTAGGATAAACAGAGGAGTTCCAGAGCCCCCTGATAGCATTGGTCAGGAATCCATTTGAGAAGTTCACATTCAAGAAAGCATTATTTGATATTGCCGGAGAAATATCAGACTGCAAGTAGAACAAACAAAATCAACTTCTAAATTACAAGAAAGAACAAGTACACAATGCATAGTAAAAAACGGCACATAACCACTTGCTCCCTGCGCCAATTTGTCTCCAAATGATTTCTTGTGAAGTATAATCTAATAAAGGATGAATTTGATAAAAATGAAGTAGCTCAGAAAGAGATCTTAAACAAAAGTTTTGCGAACTAATTTGAATGCCAGAAATATTGTATACCTAAGTGAAAGGTTAGCTTTCACTGATGTTTATCATTTAAGATGCATAGGTTCTTCGAAGTTAGATGTGTAATCATTGGTTTTCACATTTCAAGTCCAATTTGTAAAGTGTGTCAGCCAATCCAAATTGCAAACTGATCTACAATCACCTTGTGCCAGGATAAGCAAAAGTT
The DNA here is from genome assembly GCA_032401905.1 of Swietenia macrophylla. Lineage (NCBI taxonomy): Eukaryota > Viridiplantae > Streptophyta > Magnoliopsida > Sapindales > Meliaceae > Swietenia > Swietenia macrophylla. Next base: position 5,959,982 of record CP135580.1, on the reverse strand, counting down.
ATCCTCTTATTCCATTTCGATGTCTAAGACTTTCTTAAAGTGTGTCAGCCAATCCAAATTGCAAACTGATCTACAATCACCTTGTGCCAGGATAAGCAAAAGTTATCCTCTTATTCCATTTCGATGTCTAAGACTTTCTTAGGGACTGCAATGCTTCTGTTGTGCTTTAAAAGTACAGTAGGAAAATGTTTAGTAAACACTAATTTTGGTGAGAACCGACCACTTATTTTTTTTCTACTTTTATTTGACATCTAATGATTTTACTCTATAACTGTAACCACAGCATCTAATACCTAACAAAGCCCTGGTTATTGCACAACTAAATTAGCTTCAGACTTTCTAAGATTCAGATAAACAAATAACCACATTAGGGCTATCATTCCAATGGTACTCAAATCTGACAGTCTGACAGTCTGACATGGATAAAAAGCCTTCGCTAGAGTATCAGATTCATTCAAGGGCATAACAGAAGAACAAAGCCGCAATGCATTATATAGAAAAATTATGTTAATAGAACACAAATTATGAAACAATCATTGCTCATAGGTGAGGCTATCTTTTGCTGAGACCATCATAAGTTAACCTATTTCATAATTATAGTAGGGTATCATCATAAATTGATGTGATTTTGATTCCCTGTAGTGTGTTTCGCTGATCTCTTGAGGTTTTCAAATTATTCATTTCCTTTTTTAATCTTTTTTTCCTCGTGCAAAAGCAAGAAAAGACAATAGATTTATTCTGCAAAACTGATTTGTTTTCCCAGGGAAAACAAAAAACAAAATTGAAAAATAACAAACAAAACAAACTCTGATTTGAATTTAGCGTATGAAAAATACTTTCAATGAACATCAAAAACAGAACAAGAATAGTGTCATTTATAATTTTCCGACATCCACTTGGGAATGACACGCAGAAAAACACTTACAGTGGAAAAACAGTGTAATGTATGATGAAAGGTCAACAGAGGAGAAGCCAGTGATTTTCCTAGCATTACTGCACTGCCAAGGAGAAAATGATAAATTCAGTATGCAGCGAAGAGGACAATTAAAGAGTGCAGATAAAACACTATCAATAAACATCTACATGAGACTGCTTAATTATGTATATTAATTGTCCACAAAGGAATACTCAGCAACAATCGAAAGCTTTTCTGAGACAATACTAAGCATCTATCTGATTTACTCAACTAATCTCCCAAGATGGAATTCGTAATTTTTTGTTTAATTAGCCTTGTATAAACTCCGATTAAAACTCAAACTACTGAAATTTGAAATGAGTTGTAAGCAGAACAGCAAAGCATTGAATCAAGCCAGTAAAAAAAAACTTTAAAAAAACAAAACAATTTAAACATTAAACTTCCTGTTTATTTGTAATCATAACCTATCAAGCTATTTCTTTCATATACAAAAAAGGAACAACGAAATTCAATTCCATACACAACAATCATTTTGAAAATTATGCACAAATTAACTAGTAACACAACAAATCACAAACCCATTTGAACTGCTTATTTTAATAACTAAAGCCAATTAGCTCAAATCAAGCACCCAGATATGTGAAATGAAAATAAGTCAAAGCATAGTATTACACAGAGAGATCTGATAGGAGATCAACAAGCACGGGAATTTAAACGGAAAATGAGGTCGATGAATTATGATATAATTAATACCTGAACTAAACTGAACAAAACAGAACAACAGAGAACAAAAGAACAGAGATCTGCCGGTATTGGTCAATTGAGCTCAGTTATAGACCATGGTGGACAGAAGAAGGCGCACGGAAGATGGATCCAGTACAGACCTGCTTCAAATACAATTTGATTTGGCTTCTACTGCTACTGCTGCCACCAACACACAATCGCACAGGAAGCGCAATCTGTCAAATATTGTAAAGAATAGAATTAAGCCGCAGATCGTGTGGCTTATAAAAATTTAAGAGTAATGGTGTTAGATTTATACGTATCTTATTTTTAAATAATCTCTCTAGTAAGATTCATTGACCAAGTATTACCTGTCTTATCCTTTGTCATGCGTTCTATGTACGCGCGCGCGCGCTCTCTCTCTCTCTCTCTCTCTCTCTCTCTCTCTCTGTATCTATGCATATTTAAAATATCACTCAAGTTGCCATACAATTGTTTTTAAAAATATTCTGTATTTGTTTATTTTAATTATTTTTTAAAAAATGAATTAATTATTTATATTTCCATTATTTTTACCAACTACTCTCTACGGTTCAACTGAAACTTAATTAGGTTCTTGCTGTACTGAGAATGTACCTCGACGAAATTCGTGTCAATAGCGTATGTCATGTTGGAACCTGTGGATTATGTGTGTCGTCACCATGGAACAAATTATGTACGTGCTGACTTAACAAATTGAGATATCCTACACACTGTATATATATCAATTCGGCACATTGGATCACCACAATGGCAACCCGACTCATCATTTATAAGTGCCTCCTTGGAATTGTCAATGCAAGAAGTTTGACTTGTTTGTGTTAATATGTAAAATGTTCTTGGAACGAGAGAAGCATCGAATACTCTTTACAGGGGTAACCCAATGTTTTTGTCACCTTTGGAATGTCTTGCACGCCGAATCAACAATTAAACTACCTTATGCATAAATTAAATAAAATAGACAGTAATTAATAGATAAAATGTGAATTTTATTGTAAATTGTGATTGTTAGTGTTGGTATATATCTTAAATTTAATAATATTTTTTAAATATTTAATATATTTATTTTTTAAATATCATACATAATATTGTTGATTTTTATGGCGTGTATACGTATTTATATAATTTGTTATTTTATTATTACGACATATATATAAGTTTAATAAATATAATAATATTTTTAGAATGTTAGATTCAATTAGTTGAAAACTATTCTTAAATATTGTTAATCAAATATTATTATAACTAGGGTAATAATAATATATAAAAACTAATATATATAGTAACTGATGACAATATATGTATATTATGATATTAGATATTAAGTCAATACATGAGTACAAATTAGTGAAATAATGTAGTGAACCGACTCACTATAAAAACGTTATATAAATCATTATACAAGTATTATAAGCGATTCTCACAGTGATAATAATATATGTGATTTTTAAACTTGAAATTACCACGATTTTTGATATTAAGAATAATATATTTTTGATATTTTCAAATGTTATTTGTAACGAGATAGACTATAAAATAAATAGTCAAATATGTCATAGTATGTGTAGAAGGATGTTTGTGATTAAAATACGATTTATCCTTTTTATATAATGAGAATGATACTTGAATTTTTTGATAAAATGATACTATGAAAATGCATAGTCATACTCAAATAAATCATATATATGATTTTGACACATATATAATATAATAAGTTTACAAAAATATCAAAAAAATATAAAATTAAATTATATGAGGGTGACACATTTCATACTTTGTATTCAATTATAATATTTAAAACAAAAAAATTGAATCATACGATAATATAGTCACGGATAAGGTAATATTAAACTATTAATATTTTTATCATTTGAGTAGTCGTAATATGTTGCCAAACATCGCTGATACAAATCATGACACAACTTTAAAAAATTCAATTCAAGTTTCGATTAGTCCAGTTACGAGAGCCCAAATAAAGAAGTTCAAAGATGCACTTAATGGGCTAATTTAAGAAGTTTGGACCCAAGTAAATTCGTAAAGACCCATTGAGCTTGGTTCACATATTCAGCAAAGATGGATATGCATGATTCAAACTCTAGAAAAGTCTGACTAAATTTAAACTCGATTTTTTAGCAAGTAAAATAGAAATATTTAAGAGTGTTTGAGTTCATTTATAAGTCTATCTAATTAGTCAGCTTTCCTTGAAGTGTTTGAGTTCATTTATAAGTCTATTTAATTAGTTAGTTTTCCTTTCTGTTTTAGGTAAGTATAAACTACGATTTTTGCTCATAAAAAGGCACCTTTTGAATAAGAAGCAATCAGAAGTCATTAGTCAAAAATTGAAAGTTATTTTCTCTTTGGTTTTTTGAAGAACTATTCGAATTTATCAAGAATTATTCTTGTGGCGTTCATCACTGACTTATCGAACGGCCTTCCATCACCGTTTTTTGCGTCTATATTATACCGAGGTTCTTGTTTCTTTATAAATAACGGGTCGAGGTTCCATTCAAATCTGATCGTAGAATGATCTCGGGTTCTTTCTTGAGTTCGGGTCTCGTTATTCTTAGCGAGGTTCGTATCATTTGGTATCAAAGCAAAGGTTATTATAGCGTCAGGTTTGCCTATCCCTTTTGTTATTCTTTTCGCAATTCTTGATATAAAAAAAGAAAAAGAAAGAAAAAAAAAGAGAAGAAAAAAAAAAGAAAAAAGAAAAAAAAAAGAGAGAAAGAAAAAAAAGTGAAAAAAACGAAAAAAAAAAGAAAATTTCATATTTCACTTTGTCAACAACACCCTAATATTTGTGTATCAAATTCTAATATATTTCTTGCGATTCTCAATTTCCAAATCAGTGGGTATACAGGGAGTTGTATCAAAAATTGCAAAGCTTTACGCAAGGCAACTAGAGCGTGGAGGATTACTATAAAGAAATGGAAATAACTATGATTCGAGCGAATATAGAGGAGGATCGAGAAGCTATTATGGCTAGGTTTTTGGGTGGTTTGAATCGAGAAATTGCAAACGCGGTGGAATTGCAACATTATGTGGAATTAGAGGATTTGGTTCACATGGCCATCAAAATTGAGCGCCAACTCAAGAGAAGGGGTAGCGCACGTCTAAATCAAAGTTCGAGTGCATTCTTTTGGAAACCGAATTCCACAAAGAAAGAAGACAAGCTGCAAACATCCGCAACACCCAAGCACAAGTTTGAGCCCAAGTCCGAGAACATCAGCCACGTTTCTCAAGGTAAAATTAACACTTCTACCTCTAGAAATCATGACATTAAATGTTTTAAATGTCAAGGTAGGGGACACATAGCAAGTCAATGTCCAAACACGCAAGTTATGATGATGCAAGATAATGGTGACATTGTGACTGACGATGAAGATTCTGACACCAATGACATGCCGCCATTGGAGAACATCACTGAGGAAAAGTCTTTAACCCTTGATACATTGACATTAGTAACCAGGAGAGTGTTAAGCTTGCAGGTAAAAGAAGTTGAAGAAGTGCAGCGAGAGAACCTCTTTCATACTAGGTGCCACATCAAGGACAAAGAATATCAGGATGTCTTTCCCGAACCAACGCCACAGGGATTACCTTATATCCGAGGGATTGAACATCAAATTGATTTTGTACCTGGTGCGACAATTCCAAATCAACCAGCTTATAGGAGCAATCTTGAGAAGACAAAAGAGTTTCAAAGGCAAGTACGTGAGTTGATGGCGAAAGGTTACGTGAAGGAGAGCATTAGTCCATGTGTCGTTCCAGTTTTACTTGTACCTAAGAAGGATGGCACTTAGAGAATGTGCGTTGACTGCCGAGCAATCAACAACATTACAGTAAAGTATCGACATCCCATTTCTCGTTTAGACGACATGTTAGATGAATTGCATAGAGCTTGTATATTTTCAAAAATTGATTTGAAGAGTGGGTATCATCAAATACGCATGAAAGAGGGTGATGAATGGAAAACTGCCTTTAAAACAAAATACGGTTTGTATAAATGGTTAGTAATGCCTTTCGGTTTAACTAATGCATCGAGCATATTTATGCGATTAATGAACCATGTATTGCGTGCATTCATAGGCAGATTTGTAGTTGTTTATTTTCATGATATTCTCATTTACAGCAAAAACTTGGATGATCATATTGTGCATTTAAAATCAGTTTTAGATGTACTTAGAAAAGAGAAGTTATTTGCTAACTTAAAGAAATGCACCTTTTGCATCGATAAACTTGTATTTCTTGGTTTTATTGTGAGTGCACAAGGAATACAGGTTGATAAAGAGAAAATTCGTGTAATTCAAAAATGGCCGAGTCCCACGAGCGTAGGCAACATACAAAGTTTTCATGGACTCGCTAGTTTCTACCGATGGTTTGTGAAAGACTTTAGTATTTTAGCCGCACCGCTCACTGAGGTAATAAAGAAAAACGTTGGTTTCAAGTGGGGAGAAGAGCAAGAGAAGGCGTTTCAGCTCATCAAGCAAAAATTGACAAATGCACCCTTATTAGTTTTACCTAATTTTAATAAAATATTTCAGATTGAATGTGATGCTTCTGGTATAGGTATTGGAGCTGTGCTTATGCAAGGACGACCGATTGCGTATTTCAGTGAAAAACTAAGTGGAGCAGTTTTAAACTACCCGACTTATGATAAGGAATTATACGCATTGATTCGAGTTTTGGAAACATGGCAGCACTACCTTTGGCCCAAGGAGTTTGTGATTCACATTGATCACGAATCATTGAGGTACTTAAAAGGATAACACAAGCTGAACAAAAGACATGCTCGTTGGGTGGAGTTCATTAAGACGTTTCTATATGTCATTCGATATAAGCAAAGTAAAGAGAATGTGGTTGCTGATGCACTCTCTCGCAGATATGTATTACTCTCTACTCTTGATGCTAAATTGTTTGGTTTTAAACATATTAAAGAGTTTTATCCTTCAGACCCTGATTTTAGTGAAGAGTATATAACTTGTGAGAAGACCCCCAATGGTAAGTACTTTAGACATGAGGGTTTTTTATTTCGAGAAAATAAGTTGTGCATACCGAATTGTTCCGTGCGTGATTTATTAGTTAGAGAATCACATAGTGGAGGATTGATGGAACACTTTAGGATAGCTAAAACATTAGCTGTTTTACAAGAACACTTCTTTTGGCCACACATGAAAAGAGATGTTGAGAGAACTTACGATAGATATGTCACATGCAGGCAAGCAAAATCCCGAAAGCAACCCCATGGTTTATACACACCATTGCCTATTCCTAATGAACCTCGGATTGATATTTTTATGGACTTTGTGTTAGGATTGCTTAGGAGTAAACGTGGTAGAGATTCAATTTTTGTGGTTGTGGATAGATTTTCTAAAATGGCACATTTTATTCCATGTCACAAAATGGATGATGCTTCATATGTTGTTGATTTGTTCTTTAAAGAGATTGTGAGATTACATGGTATGCCTAGAACAATTGTTTCTGATAGAGATGCTAAGTTCTTAATTACTTTTGAAAGATTTTGTGGTGTAAGTTAGGTACTAAGTTATTATTTTCTACTACTTGTCATCCACAAACTGATGGTCAAACCGAAGTAGTAAATAGAACTTTGTCTACTTTGTTAAGGGCTGTTATTAGTATGAACATTAAAACTTGGGAAGATTATTTACCACATGTTGAATTTGCTTATAATCGTACTGTTCATTCTACTACTAAATTTTCTCAATTTGAAATTGTGTATGGATTTAATCCATTAACTCCATTGGATTTATCTCCTTTGCCCATGATTGAGCGAGTTAATCTAGATGGCAACAAGAAAACTGAATTTGTTAGGCAGATTCATGAGAAAGCAAAACTCAACATTGAGCGAAGAATGGAACAGTATGTAAAACAAGCCAACAAGGGGCGTCGCAAGATGGTTTTTGAACCAGGAGATTAGGTTTGGTTACATATGAGAAAAGAGAGATTTCTGACACAAAGGCGTTTCAAATTACTTCCAAGAGTTATTCTTGTGGTGTTCATCACTGACTTATCGAACGGGTCAAGGTTCCATTCAAATCTGATCGTAGAACGATCTCGGGTTCTTTCTCGAGTTCGGGTCTTGTTATTCTTAGCGAGGTTCGTATCAATCGCTCATTACTTGTAACATCAAAATTAAATTTTAGTGTTACTGTCAATATTATAAGAACCAATTGGGTTGTACATTAGGATTGGGAATAATAGTAATATTAATTCATATATATATATATATATATATATAGAAAATCCTATGTGTGTTTAGAATCTATTAAGCTATATGAATATTGAATTTGACTAAGTCCATAATATAAAAATTGAACTAAATTTTGTTAATACATATTTTACTAAATAGATTAGGTTTTAAAAGAAAGTTCAATCTAATAGTTTAAGTTTATCTGAAAATCATAAAATAGTTTTATAAATATATGATATTTGTATTTTGTAATGGGTGTTTAGAGTTTGTTTTGCAAATTCACTTTTGAGAAAAAAAAATACATAAAACAACCAACACTCAAGAATACAAAAATTAGCACTTTAAGTTTATTCTTGATTACGTGGATACTAAAAAGATGCAGAGGTATTCAATTTGTATTTGTACTTTGACAAATCGTCTAATATACAGGTATGCATAAATCTACTGTATTATATTTATATACATATGTAATACTAAAATTTATCGCATAGATCTTAGAAAGCAAAAAAAATTTTAATATTTTTTGCTGCATGTATATACTAGTTTGTTTACAGTAAGGTGTTATATAGGGATAATAATTATCTCCTAATTTTTTGTACTCTTAACTTTTAAGTATTTAGTAATATATAAATATAAAAAATAATGAGGAACTTAAATTTTATTTTAATTATTTTTTTAATTTTTTAAAATTTTTTAACAAGTAAAATTTAGTTAAGAATATAAAAACTAGAAGATAATTCTAGTCTGATATATATTTAGTGATAATAATGTTAGTTAGTGTTATATTGAGACAAAAGTATTGCACGATAAGTATAACATGGCTAGAAGGGAGATTATCATACACAATTAGTGACTCATTTCATGGTGCACACACTAGAATTAATATGTGAAACTTGTATTTTTTTTCCCTTTTTTGTACCTTTAAATGGTGAGAAAGTTAAACATAAATTGATTCAAAATCCCCTTTTTTTTTAATCAAAACTCTCTGTATTTATCTTTCAACACTAAAGTTGCATAGTTTAACTTAATTGGAGCATCAAATGATTTGTGTCGGTAAACATAAGGTAATTCTAATTATATGTGTATTATAGGTGCACTTGTTTACTTCTAAGGCATTTATGCACAATCATTATCAACTTAATTGTGGCTTTGTTATCTTTGTGTTGTTGGTTATATTTGACGTTACATATTCATTTTTGTAGAAATAGTGTTTGTTAACTAGGTTTTTTTGGCTTGTTCACTTGCTTATGTTGATTTAGTTCATTCTTTGAATATTTTGGTGACAGTTTTTATTTGATGAATTTATTGTTCAGAATTTTAAATTCAACTTTACTGAATAAAAAATATAGTCAATTACATTTTACTAAATGAATTTCATCCATTATTTTGCTTAATGGTTGACAATAAAAACATATTTTGAAGGAAAATTATCAACCAACCTTTAAATTTCAAGTGATTATATAAAATATAAAAAAGTAACTGACAAAAACAAAATATTTTTAAAAAAATATTATGTGACTATAAAATATTTAAGATTGTAAAAAAAATCAAATTACGAAGAACAATTATTTTTTATTTTACACAAAAAATAATTTAAAAATAATTATTTTAAAAGATATCAAATGAATACTAAAAAAAATTAAAAATACTATTTAACTACATTAATTATTTTATTATTTTACTAACAACTTTAAAAAAATTCAATTTTATCCTAAAACCAAAAAAAAAAAACAAAAATAATATATATTAAAAAAGCAATTAACCCTACTATTAGAGTGAAAGAATGAATATGGCCTAATATGCAACAAATCACAAAACTTGCCAATAACATAAACATCCCATGCTTATTTTTCAACATATATTAAATATACAATGAATTACCAACCACAAATGAGTTTCTTAGCTTAATTATTGAAGGAGTGATGAATAAAACTTTAAATATGATGAGATAACTACAATCTACACTTCCAAGGAGAAAGAGAAAGAGAGTGCATTAGCCGAACAAGAGAGAGAAGTTATTTTTGCCTTAATGAAAAATTGGTAAAGTTACCTTTTTATAATTTCAAGTTATTTTATAATTTTTTATTTATTGTTGAACCATTAAACATTTAAACTTCTTATGAATTTTAATATATTCTTATAATTTTATTAAATTTTTTGAGTAAAAATGTATCTACTCAAACCTTTTTAAAAATGTGATATTTGTGTGATACTTCCATTAAAATGGGTATAATAGTTAGTGCATAAATAACTTTAACCGACAGTGATACTTGCTAACTGAAGTGCTCCTAGTTTGAAATATTTGATATTTATAGAATGCACTTTTGATATTTACTAGAGTCTTTTCATGGATATAGTATTTATAGCATATGTGTTAATATTTCATGCAGCCGTTTGAAATATTTATTTTTTGCTTCTGCCTTCAATAAATAATTACCAATTAACAAAAAGGGACTTTTAAATAAAAAAGTGAAAATAATCTCCAGTGATTTTTAAAAAATCTTAAGTGGCAATGCATCAATATTTGAAACAAATAATAATAAATAAAGCGAATCAACTGAAATATGTAAGTTTCACTACTTATAAGTAGATTTGTTATTTTGCTCTCTTTTCATGTAAAATAAGCTGCCTAATCAGAAGATATCTTGCAATGCAACATGCAGTTTCGAATCATGTAAGCTTGAGCTTCTAACATTGCCAATCAAATCTCCCAAATATCATGCAAGCCTGAATAGAAATGAATGAGGCATCAAAAATTTTACTGACGACAACTAACTTGATCGCCAACCGATAAGAACCAAAATAAAAAAATTACAACTTCTAGTGGAAGTAATACAAAATATTGAGTGCTTCACTTGCCACAAAATGAAGCAATGAAAGAAAAATGAATTGGATAAATGGATATCTGGAATTCTTTTGTGCATTCAGATCAAGGGCTGCAGAAATGTTGACCTCACCTATAGGTATCACAATGTTAAAGGTTTTGCATCCGCAGACTTTCTCCAAATCCGAGTTGAAGAATATGTAGTGCGTGAGCAACCACCAGTTTTACAACATGTTGAAGCAACAAGAAAAAACTTCACAATTACGCCAGAAGCATATTGTACACCAAAAAAAAAAAAGAGGCTTCCAGAATATGACACAGTTTATGTTGGTGCTTGTTGATGAACATACCACTTCTCCTCTGACCTATGACGAAATGGCTTAGTCACGGTTCTCCTCTCACAGTCCTGCAATGCATGGAAGCAAAGAAAAGCTGTAAGTCAATAATCTGATTCACCTTTCTAATAGTCCAATGTTTGTCGAAAAGAAACTTTCAAAGCTTGTTTGGTTATAGAAGTTCACTGCCAAATATGATATGCCATTCAATTTTGCTGTGGTGTTAATGGTACTCCGTACCTTGAACATATTAAGATCAAACATTTTGCCAGGATTCATCCTTCTCAATTCCTGGTATGTACATGTGAAACTTAGCTGATCACGAGAAGTAAACCGGTCAACCTCATTGAACCAAAGACGAGAGAACAAATTTGACATTGGTGTGTGTGCTCCAACGATGAAGATCCCTCGGGAACATCTGCATACATCACAAAATGAATCTCGCATAAAATAAATAATAAATAAATGTATGCATGTACGGCCTATGTGTATAAATTATACAGTCGAAGAAAAACATACTGCTCGGAAGAAGCTTTTCAGGATCTGAGGGATCAAACCTTTTCAATCCATCAGCTTGGTAGAATACAAATTGTTGGTCAATCACAGTATGATTATATTTGTTCAGCTTCTTATTTTGTGCAACTTCCTCCCAAACACAATGTCTATCGTAGTGATCAGGAATTGCATATTCATAACCTTTGCGCCACAAGAAATATTCTAAGATGACTAAAGGGTCAAGCTGGAGTCGTAATTTGCTATCTAACCGAATTGAGTACGTGAGAAAATTTCAAATGCAGAAGGTTACACAAAAGAAGATGGCATTCGCATGAAACTCCCACCTCTATGGCACATTTATAATACCGAAGAACAAGTTATACCATAAATCAAGTTCCACGTATAAATTAGAAGGAAATATGCCCTTATATTTACCGGAACTCTGAAAATGAAAATGTTGAAGGATTTTAGTAGCAGCAAGTTACCAAGAAATGAAAATAGGAATTGAAGAAATTATAAACAGAATCGGCTAGTATAATAGTTCTTTCTCTGCTTTTCTCCCCAGCCCCTCACCCCCCATCGCCCTGTCAGGGATTACATCTATCCACTGACAAATTCCGTAAATCTAGATTTCTTGATTCAACCTTGACATCTTTTAGTAAATGATCTTTCTGATAATACCTGATTATCTAACTGGTTTAAAAGATTGATATTTGGTAGACAACAAATTGCAAAGCACTGCTCCAAAGCATCAAAAAAATTTGGTGTAAACAAGCAGTTATTGAACCACTTAAATTACTGCAGGTTATTTCAGTCCAGCAAATAAATTTTCAGCAGTCCTTCACGTGTGAAGTATATGAATTTACCCGAACTTTTGTATTTTATGTAGCTCATAAACTGCAAAAAGAGGAAAATAATTATGAAACCAGCAGAGGTCAGAGAAAAAAACGTGGGTACTTGTGAAAGGGTCATGTCTCATGGCTCAACAAATGACTTTCTTATCATTGTCAATTTCATCATCAAGTTAGTTATACGGAGATACCATGGAAAGGGCCATTTAATATTTTATGGAGAGCGAGGACAAATGAAGACAGAATAAACATTTTACTGATGGAATGACAATAACATGTCTGTGCAGCAGAGTAATACAAACTATATATATATGTTATGCTCTGGACTATAAATTCAAGTACGTAACAACCATTGTACAATTCGTATAATTTATTTTCTTTTATAACTCATATAAATATGTAACGCTCACGGTATTATATATGCATAAAGTTACATGAATCTGAAATCAATGTTACAATGTAATTCAATCTTTTAGTTCTAAATATCTTAATTAAACACAAGATATACAATGTTTCATTCTTGTACAGTTTAATTTTATATTTTTTTGTTATTTTAAGTAAACTTATTCTATCAAATAAAGTACATATTGACTTATTTGAGTATGACTATACATTTTTCAAAATCTTACTCAATCAAAAGTCTAAGATATCACTTCTATTATGTAGCAGAGACAAATTTTATCTTAATTACACACATTCCTCTATATGAGTCATGATATATTTGATTATTTTCTTTATAATCTATCTTGTTATAGACAACATTTGAAAATATCAAAATATATCATTCTCTATATTGAAAACCATAATGATCTCAAGTTTAAAGATCACATATATCATTATTACTATAAGAATCATTTATAACACTCGTATAATGATCTACGTAGTATTCTTATGATGAGTCGGTCTAATACATTAGTTTACTAACTTGTACTCATGTGATGATTTGATATCTCATATGATAACTCATACATATTGTTATTAGTCACTATACATACTAGTTTTTATGCATTATTATTACACTATTCATAACAATGTTTAACTAGAGACATTTAAAAATAGTGTTCAACTTATTGAACTTACTATTTTTAGTGCATTATTGCATGTATTAAATGCATAGATATATAATAATGAAATAATCAAATAGTATATATAAATCAAAATATTACGATACAAATATACTAAACATCTAAAATACTATTAAATTTAGAGCATATACCAATATTTTAAACGATCTTTTATTTAGAAAATTGTATATAGCCATTTGTTCATGAAATTTGCTGTAAATAAATATTTTTTAATATTAGATTAATTTTATATCAAAGTAAATATTATATGACTTGAAATATTAAAATTTATCAATATATTATAATTTGATCCTTATGAGAGTAATTTATTGTATGTTGCACATTTATTTCAAATTATTCAGCTAAATGGCATATATAAGGATAGTTTGCTTACTGGTAGGACTTTTGAGGTATAAGCTTAAGTTGAAGACTCCCGCACGGGTATGAATGATCCTGGCTACATTCGACACAAGTAGAAGTTATTATGTGGTATAACTTAAAATTTTCAATTAATTAGTAATGCATTGACATCTTACTCAAACATATACATCTATGTGTTGTAGCACGCACAGTCATATTATTCGCCGATGTTATCACCTCAGCTTATGTCCATGCCACATTACTCTTTGATTCTATTGATGCATTGTTCGCCTATACCCTTACAACATCATTCTCTTATGCCTTCACCACATTATTCACATATAACCATGCCACATTACTCTTCGATACCATCGCCGCATTATGCTCTTACACTGTCGTATTAGTATTTGCTTGTGCCTCCATCACATTGTTCTCCTAAGCCATTGCATCATTATTCACCCATGCCTCAACCACATTAATCTCTTACACTATCACATTATTATTCACTCGCGCTGCCTCCTTATTATGACGATGACTTTAGGAGAAGTGTGATGAATCAATTCGAAGCATTAAGTTCAAGTTACCACGAGATGAGAGAGGACATCTAACGAATTGAACATAATATGATGGATTGATTCGATGCACTAGCAACATACTTTTGCAAGATAAGAGAGAATATGCAGCAAGTTGAGCATAATGTGATTGACCGGATTAATGTGTTATTGGCAAACTTTCAAGAATGGACGCTAGGCTTCTTTCGTCCACAGATAACACATACTATTTCACCTGTTCAAGTAATCATAGTTAAATTATAATTTTTTTTCAATGTTTTGGACATTTTATTGTTCAATTTTGTATGTTCACTTTTTATCACAGACAAAAAATCCACAAAGTTATGTAAATGATTCGCCTATATAAGCACATCATAGACATGCACTAGTCCCTTATAAGAATTAATTCACTACGATATACAAGAAGGGTCCATATACCAGAACTCTTTACACTAATTTTTTGAAGAGAAATCATAGGGTCCCTTTCAGTAGACCATTACCTTAGTATCCGAGGGACTTGATTATAAATCTTATTACCTCTTATTCGGACGATTTATATGCTAAGTATTTGCAAAGGTTAGAAGATTCAGGTGTTTCTATAAAAACATGCTTGTTACGTTGATATCTTAATGGTTTTGCCGTATTTCTGATTTAGATGCATTATTAAAGGATACTTTAAATATCTTACCTATAATCATGTTACAACAATTATCTTATATTAATTTTTAACATTTATGTTATTATTTGATCAACATATGGATGAGTATATTTATTTGCTCATGCATTGACAAATAGTGTCTTCATATGATATTACAAAATTGAACCGTTGTCTTTGCACATTTATATGTATGTTTTATATTCAAATTATTTTTTACTTGTGTCACATTTTTTATAAATTTTAATATTATTCTCACATTATTTTTGCTAATATGCAGACAAATGAATAATAAGATAGCTAACTTGGGTACTATTCTAGAGATTTTGGACATACATGAGCATATGAGGGAAAATTCTAACAGGGTATTAAGACCTTGGATTGCTATTGATAACTTTCTACGTCCTGTATTAATATATGGTGAACATTAGTTGTATGTGTCATTGATATGCTTGAACTATAAATACATGTATATGACTTTACACCACATAGCCATTTCGACAGAAAGATAGATGAGGCATTGACGTTACTATGTTAGTTATTGCCTGTTATGATGTGCATATGTAGCATTTACAATGCGAAGCAGGACTTGTAGGATATAGACACTCCATTCTTACATTTTTGAATGACAATGTCACACTCTCAAAATTTGACTTTGTGAATTAGAGTTTAATAAAATAAATTAAGATAAGAGGGTAAGATTAGGAATATTTTAGCAGAGTTTTCACTATATACTAGTAATGTCAACTAAAACCTGCAAGTATTAAACTTTACAATACTCTCAGTTTTTCACATGAAATCTTAACCACTAACACACAATATCAATTGCATCAAAACTTAAGACATTTATTTATTTGAATAATAACAATCTTCTTATAATATTCATACATCACAATATACACTACTAACTTTGGCTATAAGAAGCCATTGTATGATTAATTTTACCTTTTCAGTAGTGTCCTTTACTAACTCAGGACCAATTAATAAAGTCTCACCAACTTCTTCCTAACATACTGGTGATCTACATGGTCTGCCATATAATATCTCAAACAGTACCATTCCAAGACTAGACTGATAACTGTTGTAATAAGCGAATTCTACCAAAATCAAATGTTTAGCCTATAAGCCTTAAAAATCTAAAGTACAAGATCTGCGCATGTTTTTCACCATCTATGTAACTATTTTAGACTGTCATCTTTTTAGGAATGATATGTTGTACTAAACTTTAACTTAGTACCCATAACTTTTTGTAAGTTTCTTCAAAATCTGGATGTAAATCGTGAGTCCTTATCAAAAACAATAGACAAAGGTATCCCTTATAATCTAATTATTTTCTGAATATATAATTTACTTAAAACATCAAAAAAATCCATATTCTTAACGGGTAAAAGGTGAGCGAATTTTGTTAATTTGTCTACAATTACCCATATACCATTATATTCTTTTCGAGTTTTTAGAAGTCCCACCACAAAATTTATAGTGACATGCTCTCATTTCCATTTTGACACCAGTAAAAGCTGGTGTAATCTCGCTAGCCTTTAGTGTTCTACTTTTACTTGTTGACATACCAAACATTTAACTACAAATTCACACACACTCTTCTTCGTTCCCTTCCACCAAAACTACTTACGTAACATTTGATACATTTTTGTACTTCTCAAATGAATGGTAAACTTAAACTTATGAACCTCACTTAGAATATCATTTCTAAGTGATTCCATTGACGGCATAAAAGTTCATTTACAAACTTTAAACCTCTAGACAAATCAATTAACTATTTATCAATTGCCTTACCACTTTTCAACTTAATGCGTATTACTTGCACCTCAGGGTCACTTTGTTAGGCTTCAATCATTTTTTTAATAATAGTAAGCTGTGCTACTAAATTAAATGAATAATACTGACCTTTTCCTTCATCAATTCTTAAATCAAATTTTTTCAATTATTTACAAATTTTTCACTTACGACAGAATAGACTAACCAATATGTCTTAAGACTTTTTACTTAATGTATTTGCCATAACATTAGCTTTACGATAATGGTAATGTAAGGTAAAGTCATAAGCCTGCAAGAACTACATCCATCTAATCTATCTCAAGTTTAGTTCTTTTTGGGTGAATAAATATCAAAGACTTTTATGGTCAGATAATACTTCAAACTTTTCTTAGTATAAATAATGCCTCCATATTTTTAATACAAACACTATAACAGTAAGTTTCAAATCATGAGTAGGATAATTTTGTTCATGTGTTTTCAACTAATATGAGCCATAAGCCATAACTTTATCTCTCTGCATTAATACACAACCAACGCCCATTCTAAATGCATCGCAATAAACAGTATACTCCACACTATACTTAGGAATGATCAAAATTAGAGCAAAAGTTGGCCGCTTTTTCAATTCCACAAAAACTTGCTCATATTTTTCATACCATTCATACTTTACTCTTTTTCTTGTTAACCGTATCAGTAGTGCAGTAATTCAAGAAAAATCTTTTACAAATCTACATAATATCCTACCAACCCAAGAAAACTTCTTATCTCTATCATACTTTTAAGCCTATTCTAGTTTTGCACTGCTTTTACCTTAGCAGGATCAACTAAAATGCCTTCTTTAGAAATTACATGCCTCAAAAATTTTACTTCCGTCATTCAAAACTCACATTTACTCTGTGTAGCATATAGTCGATGCTCCTTCAATACTTGTAAAGAAATTCTCAAGTGTTGTTCATGCTCTTCTAGTGTCTTCAAATAAATCAAAATATCATTAACAAACACCACTATGAATTTATCAAGCTATGAGTGCAAAACTCGGTGCATCAAATTCATAAATGCTGTCGGTGCATTTGTCAATCCGAATAGCATTACCACAAATTTAAAGTACCCATATCTTATACGAAAAATAGTTTTTTTAAATATTTTCATTTCTAATTCTTAACTGATGGTCGCCTGATCAAAAATTAATCTTGAAAAAATATTTGGAACCACATAGCCGATCAAAAAAGTCATCAATTTTGGGTAATAAATATTTATTCTTTACCGTCACCCAATTCAGTTGTCTATAGTTCACACATAGTTTTAGGCTGTCATCCTTCTTTTTGGCAAATAGAATTGGCACACCCCAAGGAGAGGTACCAGGTCTTATAAACCTTTTATTCAACATTTTCTGCAATTGCTCTTTCAACTTTCGTAATTCTGCTGGAGCCGTTCTATAAAGAACTATTGAAATAAGAGAAATTTTAGAATATGTCTCAATAATAAAGTCTAACTCTCTTTTAGTGGCAAACTTGGTAAATTATCAAAAAAAAAATCAAGAAATTCATCAATTACAAGAATAGGTCGAGTTTTTGACTCTTAATCCTTTTCGCAACAAAAACTAGCCATCCATCCCAGATAATCCTTATGCTTTTTATATTCAATATAGATACACAGTTAACTACTACTTATACTCCTATAAATACAAAATTTGTTACTATAGAGAAGAGTAACAACTATTTTCTTTCTCTGACAATCTATAGCTGCATTTAAAAATGACAACCAATCTATCTTAAAGATTATATCACAATTTACCATTTCTATTACCACTAAACCAAAGGATATTTTGTGACTCCCTATATCAATTTTACAATCCTAATATATTTTATCAAGATTCATACTACGCCTAATAGATATTTCAACTAACAGTTCAGAATTTAAGGATTCAGTTTCTAAGCTCAAAAACGATACTAGATTTGAGGATATGAAAGAATGAGTAGTATTAGAATCAAACAAAACTTTAATTCTGGTATTAAAGAAAAGAAAAGGTACCTTTCATTACCGTAAGATCTGACTCGTCCATTTTTCGTGTAAGTACAAAAGCCTTGCCTTAAGTTTTTGGTCTACCACGACTTTGTGATTGCTGAAATCCTTGAGATAATTTCTCATCTTGTCTTAGTTGTAGCTATCTATTTTAAATTTCTAAAATAAAAATATTATTAATAAAAAATAACGAAAAAGTTCTTATAATATAAATAATTACAAAAATATTTTAAAAATATTTATCTTTAAGACTTAAAATTATTAAAATTTATTATTTTGTCTTAATATTTTAGAAGTTTTTATTTTGACCCTAAAACAAATAAAATTTCTATTTTGACCCTAAAATTATTCTAATTTTATATTTTTTATCCTCACTCAAAATTTTACAAAATTTCACCTAATTTTTAACAATTTCTAAAAAATTTATCTATTGAACTACTTTATTAAACTCAAAATCAATAGATCTAGTGTCTAACAAGTCAAAATAGTAATACTCTTAATTATACACTATTAAAACAAATTCCTTTTATTTCCTCCAATTTCTAACTTTTTTTATACTAAAATAAATAAATTTTCTCAAAATTAAAAAAATAAAATATTTCCTCTAACAATTTACTTCTCTTCTCCAACTTTTTCTTTTTTCCCTTCTTCTCCTTCTTTTCCTTCTACTTCATCTCCTTTTCCTTTCTTTCTTTTTTTTTTTTCCTTCTTTTTTTTTTCTTTCTTACTTTTTGTCGTGGGTTTTACACCCTTCTTCCAAATTCTACACAATACACCTCTATATATATATATATATATATATATATATATATAATAGGTTAGTGGGCCAAAGAAAAAAATAAATTGGGCCCAATTTCTTTTTCTTTTTTGGGTCTAAACATAACAGACTAAGTTGCTTTGGCAAACAACAAGCAGTACAAATTGCAGGATATTTACATATAAGTTCATAAAATATATTATGTTGGATAAATAGTGGGGTTTTATTTCTGAGTATGGGTCATTTTTTAGGATAAAAATGGTATTTGATTTGTATGTAGGTTGATTATATTGATGATATTTAGTTTATATTAGTTATGGCACGTTAATTATTGCATATTATAAAATTATATAATATTTTACATGTGTCAAATTTTTTTATATTTTAGCATAAAATTGTATAATATTTAACATAAAATGACATTATAAATTAACTAATTATATCAAATAAATGAAATACAATACAACATACTAAATAAAATATAAAGTTGCATGTGACAAATAGGTAAGGTGTAAAAAAATATAATAATATATTATTATTCATTTTCATCGTAATACAATGGATTTATGTATATTGCTTGATTGTATTTGTGTTGCTTACAACAAGAACATCTTCGAATAATTGCCTCTTTTTCTATACTTCGAATAATTGCCTCATTTTCTGTAGATGGGATGCATTGATTTTTTTTGTTGACTAGATGAAACACGACTTATTGGTGACTTGACAATAATAGTTCACACCTTATTTGGAATCTCCCAAAAATTCAGTCTCTAACTAGATGAATTTTGCACATATGATGTTACAAGTGTATCATTCTTATAATATTTTGAACAAAAGTCTCCATACCAACCTCTAATATGTCTGATTGCTACCATTGCATGAGCACACAATAATTGCTATAAATTAAAGCGCCGACATTGACATGTATTTGTGCTTAGATCGACCACAGTAACTTTGTCTCTACCTATCTCTTCAAACTTATATCAAGATAATGCTTGAGTTAAAATACCTTTATTATATTTAGTGACTTCTTCTCATCTCTCATAAAACCAATGCTGCATTACTGATTGTATCTAATTCACTAAGACTATAATAGGAAGAATACATGTATCTTTTAGTAAAGTATTGATACTTTTTGCAATATTAATGGTCATTATGTCATATCGTCTTATCAAAAAATAAAATCTAGTCCATCTATGAAACCCCACTTCATTTTATAAATAATTCTTTACATCTAAGTGTGTTGACCTCAACTTATCTATGTAATTTTCAAAATCACTATAAACATATGCCTTGGAAGTAAGATAAAATTCTATAAAGAAAGTGTTTTTTTTACGATCTTTAAACTTGCACTTTACTTTAAGATTCTCTTTAATATGGTAGGAATGAAACCCATAATAATAATCAAGAAACACTTTTCTTATCCCTTTAATGATGCTATCATACTGATTTAACACAAACACTAAATCTGAAACATGTCCAAGTGTGTCACATACTTTCTTTAAGAACTATTCCTATAATGCATCATTATCAAAATACCCCATTCTAAATATTATAGGATAAATCTAATTGTTATTCAGTATGTACTTTTTAAGAATATGCCATCAATAGCAATCACTAGTCGAATCGATGAACAAAAACTACTAATCGACACACCCAGTATTATGAAATACAGAAAATTATCAACCTCATTTGTTTCTATATGCATACTTATACCTGGATTACGCTCCTTTAAAACATAATAAAATTGTGATAGTAGTTTAAACAACTCTATTGGGTTTCCACGTACTAATTTTTGTGCCTTTTCTTTAGCTAGTCATGCCTTACAATAGAATACACGAACTCTAAACTTATGATGCATGTCATCTCGAATATTATTTAGAGTATAAATCATATTAGGATCTTGAAATTTGTCCATCATATATTTACCAATAAATCGACTACCAACTTGATGGTGACTAGGCTATAGTTAATTGTTTCGATAAATATAAACAAAGCATATAGCATACTAATATTCACTATTTTTATCTATGTTAGTTACTCAAATTCACCATCTACATCCGTCAATTACACACTTTATCTTGAATCAATCTATTTTTGATTTTAAAACTCAAAATTAAAAATGGTTCTTTAGTGCCATTACACCTAATGCATCTAATAACTCTTTTTTTGAATTAAAAATATAACTAATAGATATAATATTATAAATAAAGATAGATAGTGCATTCTACAACTGAACAATTGATGGTGAAATTAGCAGTAAACAATAAAAACTTGATGGTTTTGACATATCATCTTAATACATCATTAAGTTACTTTAACCTGATTCATAACCTATGTTCATAGAGACATTCGTATTCTTGTCGTAATAATTACTACGTGGGGTCTTGAGTGTGTCACCAAGACTGTAAGTACCTCCACCTTTCATACATGGTTTATTATGAATTACAGTATCTTCATGATGCATAAGTAAAGGCTTTATAGGATGTATCTAGTCTGATAAATAATCTTGACCAAAATTAAATTGATTACTTCCTAAATAAGAAATAAATGGCTATACGTGAATTTCTGGATTGATAGTTTGTAAAAGAGAAGTGCAAAATACCCTATGATTATCAATAACTATTTGTTTCATAATGATGTAAAGGAGAGCAAGATATTTACTCACTATTACCATAATGTAGCCTATAAAGACAGATGCACTATAGTCATTACTGATATCTATGTATATAGCGGATCCTATCTCACTATTTATGAAACTTGTTTTCATTTTAATAACAAATTTTGTTGAATCAATTTCAGTGAAGTCATATAATATCGTTAACAATTCATGATATTTCATGTTCTTCTTCTACTGTATTTTAGCCATATAGCTAATATATATCAAAAATATTTAAATATAGATACTTCATCATTGATTGTATTGTTTTTTTAGTAAAAAAATTGACGTTGAATATAAATTAAAGAAATTCACACGAAATAATAAATTTTAAATTCAAATTAAACAAACTCATAAGATAAATATATAACAAAAACATACAAATTTAATTTAAAAATATAAGTTAAAATAATTCTACATTAAATCTAATATTAAAAATAATCTTAGTTTAATTTAATAATTACAAATTGAAAAAAAAATCTGAATATAAATGTTAAAAAATAAATTTTATTTTTAAATTAATAAAATAAAACATATATTATAAGTGCCTCGAATTGTTAGCACGAGAGCACTTTTGCCCTCGTGCTAACAATGCAATGGTACTCATTTGGGCACCTTAGTGTCAACCACACGAGGACAAATTCTACATTTTATTTTCTTTGATATGTTTTTAATCAAATATTCTATTCCAATCAAAAAAATTCATATTTATATTTATAGGTGTTTATTCAGAATTTTTTTTAACAAATAAAAGTTATCTAATTAATATATATATCATATATAAAATATAAATTTGATTCTAAAATATTAATTACAATAAATTTTATAGTCACATTTATTTTAAAATTAAGTGAAAATTAGAAGTAAAATAAATTATAAAAACCTACTTGTCGGATTGAGTGATAAGATATCGAAATCTTTGCACCGCTCTATGAAATATTAATAGAGTAAATATTAAAAAATTTGAGACGAAAATGATACTTATTTGCAAGTAAAAATAAACATATGTGTTTCCTTAGTTTTATAAGTATAAAAAGTGGTTATAGAAGTAAAATTATCAAAAATAATTATTTTGATAAGAATTTTTTAAGATTGGTCATAAATATAAAAATAGATTAAAATAAAATTATTTTCAAAAATTCTTTTTGAAAAAAATACAATGCAAGTGAGTGATGAAAGATTTGCAGCCAACAATATGAAAGCTAAATACCTAAGAAATAAAAGCTTAGTCTTTGAATAAGTGAACTAGATGGTGTAGCAATAAAATTAGATTTTATCCCTGATAAATAAAAGATAAAATAAATGCTAAATGGAAAAGCCCAAAATAATAATCTCTTGACCTAGTACATTTAATTCACATAGATAAGAAAAAAAAAGAATTCTAACATTGTAGCATACTTGATTTTTTTTTTTATATAATGAAAACATAATATTTTAAGGAATAAATAAAGAGGAGAATTACAAAAGCGAACCAAAAGTACACTAACTAAAAAGAAAGTTTTAATGAGACAATTCTACTATATTAATATTGTTAAAATAGTAGGATTATCCAATCAATAAAATGAGAAAAACATATTCATTAATGATAAATGAAAAAAAATTAATAAAAAATCTCACTATTTAATTAATATAGTGAGAAAAATTTATGAAATTTTTTATTAATTTTTTTTATCTACAATTAATAAATATGTTTTTCTTACTTAATTGATTAAATAGTTCCATCACATCAACAATATTAATATAATAAAATTATTTTAGTTAAAACTTTCTTATAATTAAAACCTTACTAACACTAAAAAAGATGAAAATAATACAATTATGTCTTTGTATTAAATACACCCAAAAAAAGTGAGACAATGTTAGCATATATGATAATGTAAACAAATTCTCTCGTAATACTTTAATCACGAGGAAACAAACATGCATTGGGCTTCTAAAATTATTGCACCCAACAACCCTGTCTCTTAAAACATAGAATTTATTTACAAAATCTCCTTCAACACTTCGACCTCTCAAATTTATGCAAGAAGGAAATATACATTCAGGACACTATGATTGGTAGAATAATGAAGTCTTTGGTGATTATAGTACAATTCTGAAGTTGACCACAAGTCACAAACTTCTGAAGTTGTATTCCCCGCAGACACCATGTTTCTTTGCATGCATCACTATACAAGTTGAATTCAAAGTTTCATGTAAATTATTCCTCTAAAAGTTTCAAAAGAAAACATAGGGCAACTATTATCTTTTCTAAAGCCTTAGCCAATAAAAGTTCTCTCCCCAGAATTTTCTTCCATTATGTCTTCCACGATTTTGTATTCTTCAGTTAGCAGTGTTTTGCAGCACTCAATGGGAATGGAATTCTCCATTGCCAAATAAATTTATCATCATATTTAACACTGTGATCAAAACTTAAACCTAGAGAAGAACTAGCACATTACATAGATCCAGAGTTAGAAATAAGCAGCCAAATGTGTTGGAATCAATCACCCAAATCTAGCCAAGGATTCGAAAGGTCAACACTTTCACAATAACAGGGCAACCATTGTCCAAGATTTATAAATTGAATATAAAAAAGACAAAATTAGTAACACTAACAAAAACGGCAGCAATATACACGCACAACACCACTTGGAGCAGCAGAGTAGTTTTACTACAGAGATGCTGAAAGAACCAAATCGAACTTCAATTTTTTTTTATAATTTTTCTAAACCTGCAAGTAGCTTTTAAATTGGATCATAATAAATAGCCATTACTCCAAGTATGCATGCAGTATACATGTAATACTTAACACGTGTACACTATATAGATCAAACCCATGTTAGTCATGTTATGAGCTTCCCCGAGATTTGTTGTATATTGACTTATTAATGATTCCAGAATATGAAGTTAGCCTGACTGGAGGCCAAATTATATTCAAGTTATTTTCTAACACAAACTTTTACACCTTTGGAAAAGCATTACAATAGAATGCAAAAGTTTTACGTTCGTACTGTTTTACCAGTTGGTGTCCTCAGGCGATCTGAATTTCCAAAAATGCTAGGGATGATAGCAATATGGCACCTACTAATATAATTTGCATCATCTTCTGCCAAGTCAAATCCGGTACTTGGATATCCTTCGGGAGCTTTAACAAAGCCACGGTTTATTTTTTGATCCTCTGCTAAAAAAGATTCTTCCCGCCCTTGTAAACTTTGATGCCCAGCAAATCTAGGCCCCCAGTCTACTTCTCCATCAGGATTCTCCTCCATCCCGTATATTGCTAGAAAAATCTAGCTAATTTCCGACTTTCAAAAGGCTCCACAAGCTGTGTGGTGGAGTTTATAATCTTCATATAGCAAGACCTATAAACTTAGAATGTGACATGTCAAGGTAATAACAAAAATATTGATATTTAAAGCAGCAACATTCAAACAACCAACATAAATGTGAACAAAATGACCAGAATCATGGTTGTTTGATATTAAAAAATCAAAAGCAGGTTGTCCAGCCATGCTGTTTAACTGGTTGTCCAAATTGCGTGCATTTTCAGGCATTCACATACATGGTAAACTACACAGTTACCTATTTCACTGGCTTTTCCATTCAATCGGGCACCTTTTGTGATAAAGGTTTTAAGTGTTTAGGAAATCCTTCTCTTGATCCTGATCCAAAAAATCAAAAATTCATTTTAAACATTAATGCCTTAGCAGGATGGCAGTTGAGTGATAATAAGAGGGTTTCAAGAATCTATATCAATCAAGCATTTACTAGCATTGTGTTTTAAATATTACAGGTCACATTCTAGAAAATTTATCATACTAAATCATTAAACAACAAATACATTTGGAAATTTATCCAAGAACACTAGCATAGATCACTCAAATATAAAGGATGCAAGCGTTTATGTACTATTGTTGAGCCCATTTGCATCAGCATAATCTAGTGGGATTTATTGAAAAATCAACCACTCGCGGGTTACCTGGCATCTAAGAGATTTGAGAGCAGTTATGGATTGATTAGTCAAACCTAAATTTTAAAAAATAAAATTAGGATTTTTTATCATTTTATTTTGATTTTGATTCTCTCCTAATTAGTTGCTAATTTGTTGAGATACTTTCTGACCAGAATATCTTTATATATTCTGGGTCCTTTCTTTGTATTTTGATTATCTACTTTAAGGTCTTTCTTCTCCAATATCTTTTTCTCACATAGTATCAAAGCGGGGATACTGTTGAGGGGAAAATGCCATGGCCGATAGCTATAAGCAGGACTTCACTAGGTTAAGCAAGAATGGAAAGGAAGGAGGCCCTGCTGAGTCTTCCTCTACACCGAACCTTACAATTAATCCCACTGTTCCTTTTGATATCTCCTCTCTTCAAATCACTTCCTACAAACTAAAAGGAAAAAATTTCTTCCAATGGTCAAAGGCTGTCTAGATGGTTATAAGAGGGAGAGAAAAAATTGGTGTCTTGATGGCTCCACAAAGAAACCAGATCCAATTGATCCTGCCTACCCAATGTGGGACACCCAGAATGCCTTAGTGATGTCATGGTTCATCAATTTTACGGAAGAACATATCGGGTCATTGTATCTTGTCTATTCCACGGCCAAAGTTATTTGGATTAAGGTGAAATTGGTTTATTCCGACCTAAAGAATTCAGTACAATTGTGTGAATTAAGAGATCATGCTAGAAATCTTAAAAAAGGAATGAATGAGTATTACATGGCTCTTAACAGGATATGGCAAGAGCTGGACCTATTTGAAGCCAATGATTAGTGTAGTGAAGTTAAAGGAAGTATGTAAAACTTGTAGGAAAAACTCGTAATTATGATTTCCTTGCAAGGCCGAATAAAGAACTGGATGAAGTCCGTGTTAGAATGATTGGAACCTGAACTTTACCTCAGATTGAACAGGTATTTGCTGAAGTTCGAAGGGAAAAGTGGAGGCGCAAGAATATGGTTGGTGACACTAAAGGATCAGTCCAAACAGAAGCCTTTGCCCTTGTCTCCAAAGGGCATGGGCAGGACCGCAAAGCTAATTATTGTAATGATTCTAGACGTGCTCGAAAAGAGAATCTTTGGTATCATTTCTACCAAAGGACCAATCATACTGAAGACACATGCTGGAAATTACACGGGAAACCTCCAAATCAAAACAACCACGACCACCATAAACAACCTGGACTGTTTCAAAGAGATACGCATGCCTACCAATCCAATCTGGACTCCCAGAACAAAAACATGAGGAAAACATGGGTGGTATTAATCTCAACAAAGAACAACTTGGATGCCTTTACAAATTGCTCACCTCAAGAAAAGTAACTGGTACTTCTTTAATTGCCTAAAAGGTAATTTTGTCGCAGCCCTAAATTGCATAAAAAAATAAGAGTCTTAGATTATAGACTCCGAGTTATCAGATCATATGACAGGTTGTTCTCGTGTATTTTCCTCGTATGTTCCGAATCATGGTCATATTAGAGTTAGGATTGTTGATGGATCCTTGTTTTCGGTAGCTGCAATTGGAACTATTAAATTAACTCAACCCTTGTCCTTACATTTGTTATGCTTGTTCCAAATTTATGACGTAATCTGCTATCTGTGAGTAAGATTTCTAAAGACAGTGATTGTAGGGTGATTTTCTCTCAGTCATTGTGAATTTCAGGACCAGAATTTGAGGAAGAGGATTGGCAATGCTAGTGAGTATGGGGGACTATATTACTTCGACAAGGATACCGACATGATTAAACAAGTTCATACTGTTAATTGGTAATCTTCTTCAAGACAAAATCATGTAATTTTGTGGCATTTTAGGTTACGGCATCCTAGTTTTCCATATCTGAAATATTTATTTCCTTCCTTGTTTAAGAATAATGATATTTTTTAATGTGAAATATGTCAATTGGCTAAACACCAACAATTTGTGTTTAAATCAAAACCTTGTAAAGGTACTAAAACTTTTGTGATTGTCCACAGTAATATTTGAGGACCTTCACAGTCTCACAATCTTTACTCAAAATGTTGGTTTATATCCTTTTTGATGATCATAGTCGTATGTGTTGGCTTTACTTGCTAAAAGACAAATCTGATTCTAAACAAACCTTCAAGACTTTTCACAACATGGTTAAAAATCAATACTATACTTATATTCAAATTTTAGTAGATTTTAGGAGATTATCTTAATAAAAATGGAATTGTTCATCAAAATTCTTGCCCCAACACACCATAACAAAATGGCATCACTGAAAGAAAAAACAAACATTTTCTAGAAGTTGCTAGGTCTATCATGTTTACCACCAACACTCCTAAGTATTTTTGGGGGGATGTCATCCTTACTGCCTATTACCTTATAAATGGAATGCCTTCAAATGTCCTCTAATTTCAAACACCAATAGAACTTTTGTCAATTTTTTTCTCAAAATTTGATTATTAGTAATTTACCCTTAAAAGTCTTTGGGTATACAATGTTTGTCCATAATCATGAATCAAATAAAAATAAACTTGACCCAAAATCCTTTAAATGCATCTTTATTGGATATGCTGCCAATCAAAAGGGGTATAAATGTTGTTTTCAAGAAAAGAAAAAATTAATCGAGTCTATAGACATTACCTTTTTTGAAAATACTTCTTTCTTTACCTCAAACTCTTTTCAAGAGGACATAAATAGTGAAGAAAATTTCTGGCATTTCTTATTAAAATTCTCAACCTCATTTTGCCACTTTACCAATCTTACCTATCTTGGAACCTAATCCTACACAGACCAAAAGTCTTACTTTACGGAATATTCAAGAACTTGACGAGAAAAATGAAACCAAAGTCCCTGGTCTAGATGTCTAGCAACAATAATCTGAACTAAATAATGAACATCATGTTTACTCTCATTTGAATAATGAACAAGCAATAGAAACTCCTACTTTCGAGACTTGTCATGTGTAATGCTCTCAATTTTAAAGGGTCAACTAATACTAAAATATTCACAAAATTTATATGATTATAAAAAATTTCCTATGACTTATAAAAAAAACTTATAAATAAATTAACTAGTCAAATATTTCTAAATATGAATAACTATAAGTCTTTAGAATAAATTCTAAAATTAAAATAATGGAACGAAAGAAAATTTTCAAAAGTCCTAATGCCTAAGAAACCAACTGATAGCAGAAATTCAACCTAATCCATCTTTAAAGTGCACAGTGAGTTTTAAACTTAGTAAATATACTAGTTTTTCATATATATAAAATACATACATACCTATATAATAGAAGTATGATTTAAGAGAAAATATTTATAATAATTACATGCTAATAATTGCACACATATATGCAACAAAAACAGAAAAATACCAGAAAATTTACAGCGTTTTGCTTTCTTTTTAGGCTCTGATCGTGAAGGTTTACTAGATTGACCACCACCAAGGCTGACCTACTTATAGTTGATACCATTGCCTAAATTTTCAGATTTCATAAAAGAGTTCCCAGCCAAATCGCTGGACGCTTCCTCAACCTTCTTTGCAATAGTCTGATCTTTGCTTTCTAACATCATGAAACTCAGAGGCTTTCCTATGAAATTGATTCTGAATTTTTGCTAAATTAGAGTGATCCCCTTTGTCATGCCCAGAATCATCATATTCTTCAACTTAGTACCATGATACTCAATATTATCATCATAATCATCACTTACATCAATTGTTTCACTGTTCACTCCAAATTCCTTATCATTTGATTCCTGATTTTTAATTCCATTGTCCTTTTCTGGTTGGCCTGCAATCTTCAATGATGCCTCATATTCTGCTTCATACATTTTCAATTCATTGCGACCTGCTTCATTGTGCAACTCAACCCCTTTCCGTTACTGAACTCTTTTGAGGATTGTCAAGAGATATTTTCTTGCTGATGTTGCCCACTTTCACAGAAAGATGGCCCGAACTAGCAGATTCATCCTTAGCGGCCACGCTAGCATGTTCTACTAGATCTTCATTGTAATCATCATACCGTCTCCTATCATCCTTGTCCCAGCATCTAGAATCTCGACCATGTGCTATTGAACCCTTGCCAAAACGGACTTTAAATGTGTCTTTCCGTGTCACATTTACAAGAAAATAAAGGTCTTCCTTCAAGTCATCATCCACGGTACGGTGACTATTCACTTCTGCGCCAGCACTTAGTCTTTTTAGCGATTAAATTACGTGCCCATTCAATATGGAAAAGTGAGAATGAATCAACAAGCTTTCCTTCTCAATAAGCAAATGACAGAATCAGTGGTGGCATGAAAAACTATTAAGCCAAAAGAAGCCCAAACATGGAATATAACAAGCAATGTAATTTCTTTTTTTTTTTTTTTTTTGAAATAATACTTATTAAACCCAGCGGTTTCAACTGGCTCTAAAATAACTACTTGACTTACTAAATTTGAGCTCTCTTCCTCTTTATTGAACGAAACCAAAGCTAAACGTACAATTTTTTTTTTCTTGCTATCTTTTCACACTTTCCATACAGCCAAGCATTGTAAATTTACTAAAAACCAAACAACTAAATACAAAATTACGCATGCCGAAAATGAAATTATTTAAATCCCACGCAAAAGAAAAAAATGACATTTATTCCAAATTAATTTTATTTCTTGTCAAAATTGAAAAAGAAGGAACCTTTATTAGTAACGTCGTTGCGATTGTAATACCCAAAGACGTATAAATAGACAAAGATACCAACGAGAAGCACGAGAGAGAGGACAAAAATGACGGAGCCAATGGACGGGAGCCGGCTAGCCTTGTTGGGCCGAGCCAATCGCGGAGGCCGAAGAGCCTGCTTTTTGTAATTGACGTGTGGTCATTCAATGGAATCCTTAATTTTAAATAATTTTTTAAAAAAATTTATAAAATATATTTTTAAATTTGTGATAAAATTTTATAAAAAAATACACTTACCTCCGTTTTAAAACAAACATATTTCTAATTTATTTATTTTATATAATAAAATGCTAACTTACTAATCTTTATTTAAATTTTTAAAACTTATTATTTATACTTTCTAAATAAATAAACTAATATTTTATATCCACACAATTCATATATTAATTTTCTAACAAATTAATTTAAAATTATTTATTATTTTATATAAAATTCATAATATATAATAAAACAAATAGCTATATTATATAAACATTCAAATGTTGATAATTAATAATAATATTAAAAAATTTTAATTTTTAATATTTAGAGTATTAAACTATAATAATTATATTGTAAAATTTTAAAAGTTTAACATAAATTATTTTCTAACTAATTTTTTAGTTAATTAAAATTTATATTATTAAAATATTAGAATATAAATTAGTACATAATATAAATAAATTTTAAAAATTAAATAAGAATGAGTACATTAAGATTTTATTTGTGAAGAACAAATATGTTGTTAGAATATGTTTTAGAAGTTATTCATATTATCGACTTCAAGAATATATTGTCGTGTATGTATATATATATATATATAT
>CP135580.1:5893753-5923801 GCA_032401905.1 Swietenia macrophylla | reverse complement strand
TAGTAGGTA
Source organism: Swietenia macrophylla (assembly GCA_032401905.1). Classification (NCBI taxonomy): domain Eukaryota; kingdom Viridiplantae; phylum Streptophyta; class Magnoliopsida; order Sapindales; family Meliaceae; genus Swietenia; species Swietenia macrophylla. The sequence goes on along the minus strand of CP135580.1, from coordinate 5,923,792 downwards.
CTAATTTATATTCTAAATTTTTAATTAATTAAAATTTTATATAATATATCATCATATTATTTAAAAATAATTTATATTAAACTCTTAAAATTTTACAATACAATTATTATAGTATAAAAATACTCCATATAATAAAAATAAGAATATTTAATAATTATTAATTAATACTATTTAAAAATTGTATAATAAAGTCATTTTTTTATTATAGATTTTAAATCTTATATAAAGTACTAAATAATTTTAAATTAATTTATTAGAAAATTAATATGTAGATTATGTAATTAAAATTTTTTAGATAGATATTATTTTATTTATTTTATAAAATACATCTAATAAGCTCTTAAAATTAAATAAAGCTAATATAATTTCACTTATAAAGAATAAATAGATCAAGTGTATATTTTCTTTTTAGTCAATCAATTTAGGATTAAAGGGGAAATAAATGTATATTTTCATAAAACTTTTAATATTAAATATATTTAAAATTAAAAATAGAATATATGAATATATCATATTTACTTTCTTATCAACTAAAAATTTACTAAATAAAAATATAATAATTAGTTAATATTAAATTAAATTATCAATTATAATTATTCAGTTAAACTTTAGTAGATTAATACAAAACTAATAAAAAAAATCTCAATATTTTATTTTCTTATCTACTAAAAAATTTTTCTGCAAATTAGTAATAAAATTTAATATTTTTTAACAAAATGAACATAAAATTTAACAAAACTCTAAAAATATTATTTAATATAGTTTTATGATATTTTTATTAGGAATTGAGACTCTAATTTATTAATACGTTAATTTATTAATATTTGTATATAAATTAAAATAAACAATTCATTTATACAAGTTAAATTATTATTTTTATTTATTTTTTAAATATTTTATATGAATTTTGTTGTAGTTTAATATTAATAAACGGGACAGGCCAAGAACGAAAATCTCTACTTTAAAAGGGACGAGACAGGAATGAAAAAAAAATTGTAAAACAGAGACAGGTCAAAGACAAAAATGCCAGTCTTAAAATGGAGACAATAATAGAGATGGCCAGCTCCGGCCCATTCCCGGCCCATTGCAATCCCCATTTTAGGTTAACATTGTTGTAGCACTCTTAAATCATAGCATGTTGTATTTATTTATGTTTTAACTTGGTTCAACAACTTTTTTCATTAATAATCCACATCTAATCTTTAATGTATACAAAAATATACACTTTTATAAAATTTGATCTTCTTCTTGATTTATAGTAATATAATATCAAGTTGCTCCATCTCAACGTCATATTATTCTAAAACAAATTTAAGATCATGTATTATAAAATATAAGTGTATAAATTGCATAATTACTTAGTGATTATTAATGTATCTAATTAATTCCTCCATTTATGAGAATTTTGAAGATAAGTTAATATCAATATAAGCAATTTAGATACATCTTGTAGTTGAACCAAAGCATTCTATGCTTTGTAGTTTCCAAGTCTATTGAGATTCAAGCAAAATGAGCATTCAATTTGATTTAATTTTCCTGACTAATTCATGCATCATATGGTTTCCTGCATTAGCTGGCTTGTAATGTGCACAAACAAAACAGAACAAAAAAAAAAATCAACGGACAAGAAAGGAAAATGGCAATTTCCTTTACATTTTGCTGGTACGCCGACCATATCATGAATTTGTTGAAGTTTATAGCAGCAAGCTTTTTTAAAAGAATAAAATAAAAATATTATATAATTGTAAATTAAACTCTTTCTCAACTCTAATGCAAGCAAATTAAAATTTTAAAACTCTTATATCGGGTAAAAATATTTCAATATCAAGAATTATTCTTGCATTTGGATAGAAATTACAGAGCGTTTATATTTGAAATTATTAGAGGGAGTAACACTTCAATACTGAATTGAAACAGAAGTAATCAATTGCAAACTGTATCTTAATATTCGCACCCCTTTAAAAAAAAAAAAAGAAGAAGAAGAAGAAGAAATAATTAATCTTCCCTTCACATATTTATTTCCACTATACAATTTAGATATACAATACATTGCTTGAGCTAAGATCTGAACAGAATAATAATAATAACAATAATAATAATACTTGCATGCAGGCTTTGATCATCATCACCATGGCCTATTATTTTTGGCTGGTGGATGAGAATTTTGAAGCAAAAATAGTTTCTTCAAGCCCTTAATAAACACAAGTGGCCCTGCCTTTCTACAAGAAAATAGTGCACCATTATTATTGCTATTTTTGGACAACTTCAAAGATTGAACACACCCCAATTCGACCATATTCCTCCCCCTAGTTTCCAACTTTGAACAACTTTTACTGTAATTTCTGGACAATTCTTCGTTGAAATCTTCCCACAATATGTCCATTTTTTCTTCTTCTTCATCTGGGTCGTCGTGTATGTTTGAACAGCTTTTTCTCTGCTTGTAAATGCTGCAATATTCCTTTGGTTTTGCTGCAAAACAATCTTCTTTTTCTTCTTCTTCTCGCTCTTTATCGGAAGAATGAACAGGAGAAGCAGCTGGTGATAGATGCCAAAGAGGAGGAGAATCAATGGAAGAAGCTGGGTGGTTTTCAGTGAAGACTGTTGGGAAGCTGAAATCTTCTTCTTCTCTAGGGGCCATGGCTTGCTTGCTTTTATGAATTGTTTGTAAATAAAATAAAAAGAAAGAGAGAAAAACAATCAAATGAATCAAAAGGAGGTGTTGGGTTGGAAGTTTGGTAGAAAATTTAGTTCAACTGCTTCAGCAAGTTAGAACTACCTTTTTTTTATTCTTGTTTTCATCAAGAAAATGTAAGGCTTCTATGCAGTTTTTTCTCCTCTCCTCTTAGTGGGGCCACTCGTGAAAAACAAAAATAAATAGATAAGACACATTTTGCTACCAAATTGTTAAATAAAATAAAATTTGATATTGATACAAGAAAACGTGAAAATGATAACATGAATTCCAAAAAAATATAAATTTGATAGCATAAAATTTAAAAATGGTAAAAGTATTTAAGATAATTTTTATCAAAGATTGATGTTTAGAAGTGAAGTACATGTTCTAGTAAAATTTATTACTTGCCTTAAAAAGAATAAGTCTTTTAAGAGTTTTTTTTTAAATTATAAAATTAAAAAAATATAGTAAAATTTTTTAAATAAAATAAAAGTATTTAATATAATTTAATTTTATAAAAAATATTCAAAAATTACTATTTTTAAAGATACAAAATTTAGTTTCTTTCCTTGAAGATAAATTATTATTATTATTATTATTATTATTATTACTACTTTTTTTTATAGGCTCTTCTTAATGACAATCAAATGAGATAAAGGAATTAAAAAAATTTTTTTGGTCAATAAAAAAGTCATTGTTAAATTTATAACATAATATTGGGGATGTAATTAATTACTTATACTTGTACTAATTAAATATAATTAAATTCTTGAAAGAGGTTTTCAAATCTCATAGTAATTATATAGAGTTATATTTTTTAAATAGTATAAATGTTTAAAATTTGAATTCTATTTTGACTTAGCATGTAGTGATACTAAAATTGACACATGATCAAATTTTACAAATAAATAAATTTTAATTTAGAAATTTAATATAAATTGAGTAAAAAATTCAATAGTATGTTGAAAATTTTATTTAAATAAGAATAATACATAACAATATTCTTGTATTAGAGATTTAGAACAATTTTATATAAAATTCTCAATCTAAAATAATTTTAATTAATTTAACAGGGCTAAATTAAAGTTTATGGGTTGAAATAAAATAAAATATAAATTAAAAATACAAAAGAAATAAATTTATTTTGTCTTGCAACTTGACTTCTAGTGTCGCTGAGAAGGATTTTTTTCGTATTTATGTAGCATTTACAATACATATACGTCACTGGTACATGGCATAAAGTGATTGAACGGTAACATAGAAATGGGAGTGACTGTTAAGTGCTGTAAATAGTATTGATGTCAATATGGAATTGTAAGCAATCTTTGCAAAGGGAATTAAAGGAGATCTCATCTAACGCCGGATTGACAGGAGAAATTTTTGAAATTGCATTGCAATGCTTATTAGTTTCCACGTTGACTTTGAAAGTGATTGCAGCTGAAGCACTTCTCCTTCAATTGCTCTTCAAAAAAAATAATGATAAATAAAACAAACAAATCTGAACAAGCAACTTCAGCTACGCCATATAGAAGAAAATTGGAAAAGGGGGATAAGTCCGGAACAAATAGAAAGACTTTATTTATTGCTTGACGAATATTGACTATAATATATACTATGTATTTATTATAATAATAACTTTTAACTTGAATTTGATTTGCTTATAATTCTTTTTTAATAATTTACACTCTCTCCATTTTTATCACTTTTTTGAATTATTTCTGCTTGAGTTGTGAGACACTATTAATATTCTTCGCTGAAATTGAGGTGAGCAACGTTGTATCTGTATTTGTGTTTACTTGAAATTGAGGTGGTATATTTGGTGGAAAACTTTGTATCATGTGTTTGTATTTGTCCGAAATTAAAATAATATATTTGGCAAAAGCTGATTGCTCACAATAAGATGGCTTTGATATAAAAAAAAAAATAAAAATAAGGAAAAATCTGAAATAAATATAAAGACTTTGTTTATTACTTGTTTATTGCTTGATAACCATTAGCCATGATAGGTACTTCACATTCGTTACTATTTATAATAATAACTTTTAATTTAAATTTAATTTGGTGATAATTCATTTTTTTAATTCAAACCCTCTCCATCCTTATTTCTTTTTTGAATTATTTCTGCTGAGCTGTAAGACATTGCTAACATATATAAGTTGATCGTATACAACTACTACTAGTATGGAATTTACACAATTTAATTAATTAAAAATATTATTACTTACAAATTCGGTTCCAAAGAATTATTATAAGTATAGTTAAATACATAAACTTGTGAATCCTAACCACATGCAAAATCAAATTTAAATGTATTATGACGCACAACATCAATTTCTAATTATGACATTGAGTTTTGGGAGATAATTTTGGATACCATTTATTAACCAGTCACAAAATTTACAAGTTTGGATTGATATAAAATATTACAATTATTAAATGTATAAAATAATATGCCATAATTAGTAATTATATTGAGTTTGAATTTAAAATTCTCAACACATGAAATCATTTATAAAATAATTAACTACTAAAATAATGACACTATCTTAAATTATTTATAGTTTTTAATAGATTTATTTTATAAGTTTATATTTTAGGAACAAGGTATTTTCACGTATTTTTTCTAAAATTGGACAAAATCACATAAATATAAGTTTTCTAAAAGCTAACAAAAATATTCATCCCTCAAAAGTAAAATTGTTACTCTTAATCGCTAGTTATTTAATCAAAATAGTAAAATAACTAAAATAATTTATTTTTTTATATATTCATTTAGGCATATTTTTACATATCTTTCGTAGATTTAAGAAAATCACACATTAAATATATATTTTGTAAAAACTAACAAAATTTATCATTCAAATATAAAACATATTGTGATTTAAGTATTAAAACGTATTAACAAAAAAGAAATAAATACAAAAATGTAATAAAAAATAATTCAATATGACATAAAACATTTCAAAGACAAAGTACTTAATATGAAAACAAATATATATAGATATAACATATTGAAATTTTGCTTATAAATTACACTAAAATTTTACTTATTTTTATCCACTTTCATCTCTAAGAGTATGAATACAAATCATAATTGTTTGGATAAATTAATACTACAAGGTTTATGATCAACCATAATATAAACAAATATATGAAAAAATATAAATATATTTTTAAATAAATGCTTCAGAATCCAAAACTAAGATTTTAGTTTACATAATATATTACGTAACTATTGACAAAATAAACTCCAATGCTAAACATTAATGTGTTTGTATATAAAAAATAGTATGCTTACTTGCCACGTTAGAAAAAGTATTAATCACAATCTTTAGTAGTATTTTTTTATTAATTTTGTAAAAATATTTATCTATGTAAGATTTTGCTAAACCTTAGAGGATGTATGTGAAAAATATTAAGATTTATTACATAGAAAGATAAAGTAATTTTAGTTATTTTACTGTATTAGTTAGTCAACTAATAGTAAAAAATTTTATTTGATAGATTTTTTTCATTAATTTTTAAAAAGCTTGCGTTTATATTTGATTCTGCCAAATCTTAGGGTACATAAAAATACGTCTTTTAAAAAAGTAATTTATTATATTTATCATTTTTTAAAAGGTATTTAGAATTATACTAAATAGAATTGATTAACATTAGAGTATTGAGTATTACAGATATTTTTAAAAAAAATATATTTAAATATAAAAATATATATTAAATAGGTAACATGATCTATTTTAATTAATTAATAATTATGTTTAATTAAAATTTTTAATTCTTGACACGATTATTAAAGGAGTTGAACTCAAAATTGTTTATAGTTGCTATATTGAGATATCAATAGATTGTAACAACTTAAATTTGTCATCCCTAGTTGAGACGGGCAACTTAAGATAATATATAATTTTGGCCAACTTTTACATTACTTCGTAACTAAATTGATTTTAAAATTACAACAGCTCAATCCCAAATATAACCATATATTTGTATCATGGTAGCACAAATTTATAGTACAATAATATTAGACTTATAATGCATTTCATGATATAACTAGATAAAGAGGGAGAAAATTGCCTGAGAAAACAAATTTGCCGTGATTATTGAATCAAGAATTTTAACAATGAATTTGAATAAATGGCTAGAAATTTCACCAAGTCAACAAGATTATATGCAATTACAGAATATGAAACAGTTGAAATGCGGAAGAGCACAATTTTAACACTACTAATTCAATGCAAACAACAGCTAATAATAAAACTAGCACCTCAAGTGTATGTGGTGTGCTCCACCGTCTCAATTTGAAAGCCATTGCAGACCAGCCGAAACAATCTATCTGCATTTCTATGTAATTTTCCCCGCACAAAATGACAATTTCCGTCAAGGTCCCTTCTTCGCAAGGCCAATAAGGAGAAAGTAAACAAATGTCTTTCGTGCATCGACAGCTGAAGGTGACATCTTCATTTGGATCAAAGATGACAAGTCCTGCCATCTTTGCTCATCATCTTCTTAAAAGTTTGTGCCTGGACAGAACAATACATTCGCAATATACATGCCGAGGGATGGCAGCAAAGACTCCCCACAATGCACGCACAATATTGAGGATATGGACCAGACTGTACAATTATGACGGTCGTATGTTGTCTTGACGCCTTAGAGGAGTACCCGCTGGTTCATAACCATTCTCTTCTGAGTGCCTGGAATCATGCATTGAGTGAGATGCTGATGAACCTGCAAACAGAACACAGTTTTAGGTACTGCTGATTCTGTCTAGAAAACCAAAGGAGAATTACCCAATATTTCCAGCAAAAAGCACTGAAAACCAACCATCAGCCATGTCCTTCGTTTTGTGAAGAAGAAAAGTCCCAGAAAGAATTGTCACAAACCCACACATTTGTGTGACAATTTCAGTTGGATTTTGCCAATCCCAATCGGTGCAGAATATAAAATTTATCAAAAAAAATGCACTTTTTCCTTTTTAGTGACAATGACATGCTAAACGAACAAATAAAAAACTCCAATAATCAGTGGTTAATAAATAAGTATATTAATCTAACTCCAAGTTGCAGTTTTGACAGGAAAGAGATCTTAATTCATCATAAGTTTGTCGCACCACAAAATATCAGGATCAGGACCTGCATGGAGGTGAGGACATTTTACCTCCATAAGCTTCGGACAAAACGCATATGCAAATTTAAATTTGTAGACATCAAACTCAGATAAACACAAATTATATTAACAGAACTCATACGTATATATAGATTTCGATAAAAAAAAAATATGAAGCTAATGAACAGTAGTCAGAGAACCAAGCACAGCATGCTACAGTGAATGAATAGTAGACAATAACTCAAGGTTGCAACACTAGGCCGCACATCAAAAAAACTATATCAAATATTATACATCATGTATGTAAAAGCATACCAAATATTATACAACATATATATCATTAGGCTTTAGGCCTCGTATACACTAACCGAATGGACTCATACAAAAATAAAGATCGCTAAATAATTATAAGTGTATCATAGCATTCCGATGTTTTTCTTAAAATTTCTACGAGTGCTAACTTAGGTGTTGAATCTTGTAAAATTGAAAGATATGGTGGAGGGGTGAGTTATTGAAAAAACTCAGTGAATAGATACTAAAAGCGAAAAATATAGCTTAGTTAATAAATTTATTCATAAGCATAAAAGCATAAAATTAAAATTTCGTAGAATAACTAAAGAGTTTTTAGAATATCAAAATATTTCAATATAATAACTGCATATTTTCTGTAAAATTATAAATCAATTTTAGAAAATTAGATATATTAGAAATACATGTTCATGTATACATATATTAGGTATTAGATATCAAATCTCCTTTTATCCCTTACTTCTCACTCCGTACCAGTACCAACACATACATAGATATATCATAACACGCAATCAGAGCACGTGCACTGCCCCCCTTATGGCTCCTAGCTACAAAGAATCGAAAACAAAAATCCATGACAAATTTTATAATCACAAATTCAAAAATACAAAAACATGAAGAGTACTTAATTAAATCATAAATCATCATCTTGTGGGATTTAAAAAAAAACTATATAAATCAAATTTCAAGACTTATAATAAAACTAAAAATAATTAAGCTCAAACAATTCTATTCACTCACTAAATCAAATTCAATATAATCATTCAAAATCAAATTTATTCACTCACTAAATTAAATTAAATATAATCATTCAAAATCATATTTATCCTCTCATAAAGCTATTTGAAGTGTTTTTGGTTAGTCCGTTTGTAATGGAGTATCTTGCTGAAAATCTATAACAATCAAAATATAACAGTTTCATCAAGATAATGAATGAGTTTGTAGTATCTCTATGTCAATTTCTATGCATGATATTTATACGCATGATATACTATTAGAAAACTAAACATGTCTAGTTTCATATAAAATAAATGATTTATGATTCTAATACTTCTAACTAAAATTTTAACATTTTTTTACATGCTATTTCTCTGCACTTTCAAAAACTTAATTAAAATTATAATTTCATTTGAGAAGTCATTGTTGGTAAATATCCTAAATCCAATAATATTTTATATATTTGACATATTTGTATTATGATATTTTGATTTATATATATTATTTGATTATTTTATTATTATTATATATTTGTATATTTAATAAATACAATAATGTCTTTAAAATAGCAAGTTCAATTAATTAAACATTATTTTTAAATATCTCTAGTTAAACATTGTTGTGAATAGGATAATAATAATATATAGAAACTAGTATATGTAGTAGCTAATAACAATATATATTTATTATGATGTAAGATATCAAGTATAAATATGAATACAAGTTAGTAAACTAATGTACTGGATCAACCTATTTTAAAAATGCTACATGGATCACTATACAAGTGTCATAAGTAATTCCTATAGTAACAATAATATATGTGATCCTTGAATTAAATATTATCATGATTTTTAACATAAAAATGGCATATTTTGATATTTTCAAATGTCATCTGTAGCAAGATAGACTATAAAAATATAATTAAATGTGTCATCACTCATATAAAAAGATATGTGTAATTAAGTTAGAATTTATCCCTCCTATATAATGGGAATAATATATTGAACCTTTTGATTAAGTAAAATTTTAAAAAATGCATAGTCATATTTAAATAAGTCAATATATGATATTGATTTCATTTGATAAAATAAATCTATTTAGAATATTAAAAAAATATAAAATTGAACCATACGAGTGTGATACGTTCTATTCAATTAAAATATTTAGGATAAAAAAATTAAATTATATGATAACATTGATCACGGATATGATAAATCAAACTACTAATATTATTATCACTTGAATAGTCATGATGTGTTACTAAACACTGCTTATTACTTGTAACACTAAAATTATATTTTAATATTACTATTAATATTACAAGAACTTATTGAATCACACATTGAGATTAGAAATAATATATATATATATATATATATATATATGTGTGTGTGTGTGTGTGTGTGTGTGTGTGAAGAATCGTTAACGTATTTAGGATTTGTTAAACTATGTGGGAATTAATTTTGACTAAACACATTATGTAATGATTGGATTAAATATTATTACTGTTTACTTTATTTAATAAATTAGACTTTATAAGAAAATCCAGCCAAATAGTTTAAGTATAAATTAAATACTTAAAATAGCAATATAAATATGTATAAGAAAACCTAACCAAATAATTTAAATTTAAATTAAATGCCTAAAATAGCAATATAAATATGTAATATTTTGTGTTTTTTAGGTATACGCTTAAAATTTATTTTTGTATCCTTATTTTTGAAAAAATAAGAATACACAAAATATCACACACTCAAATCATAAGAATTAATACTCTAAGTTAGATTTTCAATCATGTAAATACTATAAAGACACAAATGTAATTGATCTGTATTGTTGGTTTGGCAAAAAAAATTTCTAACTAGAGGTATGTATATATTTACTACAATGAATTATATACATATGATAACATTAGGATTTATCGCATAAATTTTGGAAAACAAATCATATATTTTGTGTATTTTCATTGTATATATATGTATTAGTTTGTTTATAACCATCTTAAGGAATTTGAAAACCATAACCTCCAGATCATAAGTTCTACTTATCTAGTTTTATATGCCTTAAGAATCATATAAAAATACCTTCTACGACTCAAGTTATGCCTAAAAAACCTAGACTTGTTTTGATATATCCTTACCAACATAGCAACCAATTTGTAATCTTCATTGAGAATTCGTTGAAATGTATTTTATCCTAATTTTTAAATATGTTATTTTTTAATGTCTCTAGTCTCCATAGAATTTTACTTGCCTTAATTTGAGTTCCAAAACTCAAAATATGAACAAAAATAGGAATAATGTTTACTGTACTCCTATATTTCAAGTTTCATGAGATTTAATAGTTTTTTTCAATGCTCCATTATTCCTCTAATAACTCATAATACTTCATAAATAAGTATTATAATCTATCCTTAAAAGCCTAATCTAGCTTAAATCACAAAATTCATAAAAATTCATTTTTAGAACTAAACTAAAATTAACAATCAATAAATGAAGCAAGGAAAATATATCTTAAGCCTCTTAAAACTTAAATCTTGCAAGATTATCAAGTAATTGAGCTTAATTAGGGAGTTTTTTAAGTAAGTAAATCATAGCCTAGGGTTAGGAAAATATAAGGAAATGAAGAAAATAAAGAATATTGAAAGTTTATATAATTCTTGAAGTAGATTTGGGCTTCGGTGATAGACTTATTATTTTTATTCATTTTAACCTATTTTTATTTATAATTTGAATAAGTGCTCATACATAAAAATATATATATATATAGTTTTCTTTGTTAGCTTTCTAATGTATAAAGAATCACCTCAATCTAAGGTCTGTAACTCATGTTATAGCCAAAATATCAAAGTATAATCAAGAATTCAAAATTATACACTTAAGTTATAATTTTTCCTAACTACCTTAGGATCCTTTAAACTAATTTTTAAGATCATAACATACTTAAACTAGTTTATAAATTAATTAGATCAAAGAATGAAGAGAAGAATTATGAATATCATATTTCGGAAACTATTATTCGGTGTAACGGAAAAAAAGGCATTAAACCTACAACAATGAGCATAAAGTCGCAGCATCAAAAGCTCTAGAAAAATATAAAACTTGAGATAAAAATTATGATCTCATGCTAATAGAATTGTAAGAGACTGCCAAGATACATATTTCTAAAAAGTTTTGCTTGTTTACATATTTCACAACTTCTTTGATTCAATACCATTGATTTTATTTTCTAAAGAATTTTTTTATGGAATTAAATTTGTGGGCATTTTTCCATACTTATTCTTATTGTAGTTGTTTACATGAGATGAAATTTTTTTTATTTTTTTCTAGTGGTTAGTACACTGCCTATTTTGGAATATCATGTGCATATCTTGATTTCTATTTGACCATATTATCACTTAGCAGATATCTTTGGATATGCTAAAAGTTCTTATTCATACAATGTATTCACATGATATGCTTAATTTGTTAAATGAAAATGGATCTATTTTAAATTATAACTTCTTGTACTAGTACAATATAAGTTATTAGTTTAAGTAAATGCTTATACTATTATACTTAAAGAATTTTTGGACCTTTATAATAATATGCCTTGCTAAAAAAATTAGAAAAATTGAGATAATTAATAGATATAATACCTCATTTTTTGAACTGAAACTAAAAATTATAATACTATATTAAATAAGATATATTTCTACTCCAAAATTTGGGAATAGAATTTATTTGAGATAGGTTTTGATTTAATGAAATCAAAATAGAAATTGGTTTTGCCCCTACTTAAATTGTTCAATTAATGTTGAAGATGCTATTAATAATAACACCTTTTAGTCTAATGTTGTATTATATTAAAGGATTAAAACATTTAAACCAATCAAATTCATACCTTTTTTTTCCTTCCTCTTCATTTTTCTATTTTCTTTCCAATACTCACACTACAAAGAATAAGCAAATGTGATCTAACTTTTAAAAAAGAAAATTAGGCAAAAATAAATTCCATGAATGACAATCTTGATTTTTGGGTTTTGATAGGATTTATAAAATTAATCTTTCTATTCTTTTTTTTTTTGTGATAGCAAAATTTACATCTATTGGAATTTGTTTCTATGTAAGTCAGGACTTTTTAGTACAGACTGTCAATTTACATGGCACTAGATGAATTTGAACTAATGTGAGTTTCGTCACGGGCCAAAACATAATCTCATAGGCAAATTAAGATGTGAGCTTAAACTAAAATAATTACTACAAAATTCTCCTAAACTCCGCCATGTTATATATACAATCTTGCATACGAAATAACTTATCACACGATTTGTATAATTAATAATATAAAATGCATACTTATATATTTATTACGGCGAGGTTTCTTTAACTTATGTACACATATGACATACAAAGGAGCCCTTATTGCATGATTAGTGTATCGCATTATCGCTTTGAGCTAGACAAATATCATTAATATGGATTTTGAATAATGATAAAAAAGAATTAAGAATATGACAATTTTATGAAGTTAGGGTGTTATAAGAAAATATTTTATTTTAATTTATTTTACTGAAGTAAATTTAAGAAAAATAGTACTTTAGTGAGGTGGCAACAAAATCACCCTAATTTGAAAAAGAAAAACTCAATTGTTTTTGTTCGAAATAAATTTATGAAAAAATTTTGAAAATAATTTTATTTTAAAGTTCATTTATAAATATAATCAATATTAAAAAATTCTTACAAATTTAATTAATTTCACTATTTTTAGATAATTTTATTATCACATAACTAGTTATATTTAAAATAATATTAAATAATAAAAAAAACTACAAACAAATATTAATTTATATAACAAAAATTATTGTAGCTCTCAATTTCAAGCCATGGGAAGATCAACTTTGAGCCCATAACTAAACTCAAAATCAACTAGCTTGGGCTCGAAATTAAGACCCATGGCTCAAAATTAAGCTATAGGCAGTCTTGAAATCAAGCCTCTTAGAGATTGGAATTGAATTTCTTAGTGGACTTAATTTGGAGTTTAGACCTATACTCAAAAATCTCAATTTGTTATTTATTATAAATAAATAAAAATATGTATAATAATAGGAAATGTAAGATAAGGCACTCATCACTAAACTGTAGTAATTCTTGCTATGTAAGATAATCTGTGATGGCAAATGATGGTAATGTAAATAGTTATGTGAGATAAAATTATTCAAAAACATTAAAACTAAATAACCTAATGAAAAAAAAAATGCCATCAAATGATGGCAAATGAGAGTGTATTTGTCTCCTATCAATGTATATGATGGTGATAGCATAGCATTTTCAATTGCAGTTGTTAGATTGGACAAAATTGGAGAAGATAAGATTGGATCGAATTCGATAAGAATATGATTAGTAATGCACGTTTGGTGCAATTTAGGCTTGAATTGATTAAAAATATGGATATCAATTTAAATTTAATTATAAAATATTAAAATAATAGTAACATAATTATATAATGAATGAGGTTGCTTGACTTAAATATTTAACTTAAAATAGTGAAAAAATTTTGTTGGAGAAAAAAATTTTAAAGATTTAAATTATTATTTAATTATTTTTTATCCTTACATGATGTTGCAAATTTAAATATCATCCTTATTCGTGGTATCATTGTTTTAAATTACACCATAATCTTATTATCTAGAATATTAGTTGCAATATTTTAATTATTTTAATACTTTTTTATTCAAATATCAAGATTAAACAATATTATCTAACAAAGTCTAATCTTCATTTGCGTAAGAGAGAAAAGAAATTTGCGAAATATAAAGAGAAAGTGAGATGCATACTTTACAAATATACTATTCTATATTTTCAACCGCGACAATGAAGATTTGGTATCATCTTCTAGTGATTGTAATCATCAAGAGAGTGGACGTAAACATATTGGATTGCATCTTAGAGCCATAGAGAACAGTCAATAGGCAAATAGAAAAAATCTTTACTTTAGTATTTTATTTATATTTTGTTTAATGTATCTATATGCATTATTGTTTTAACATCTTTTATTTATATTTTATTTTATATACCTATGTGTGTTATGGTTTTAATCTACATGCACATGATGAAATTGAACATTTTAAGGTTTTAATTAGAGGTGATAATTTAGATTATTATATTGTATTCGTACCACGTTATATTTATGTTATATTAAATAAATATTAAACTAAACTCGATTCATTTAATAATCGTGTTAAATAATAAAAATCATAATCTAATATAATTAATAAAAAATTAAATGAATTATAATTGTGTCAACTATTTAATATATTTTTTTATAAGTTGTAATATATTTTTATAATACTATAATATTATATACACAAATATTAATTAATTTTATTCTAAATATAACTAAATATGTTTTTAAATATTATAAATATAATTACATTATTTAATAATATAAAAAAAATAAAGTTATCAAATTATAAATAAAATAATATATTATAATTATTCAAATAGTTAATAGTGTTATAAATGAATTTATGTGTTAAGAATTGTCAACTTAAACTAGACACGACTATTAATTATGTTGTGTTGTATTTATTCATTTAATAATCATATTATTTTATATCAATTTAAACTCACAAATCCGTATCAGGCTCATGTCAAAAATTGTTACCCTTAGTTTTAATGCCCCCTCCCCCCAAACACACATGCATGCATAATTATACTAAATATTCTAAAACTAAAAACTATCTTAATACTGAAACAAAAGATTGTCTTAATACCTAAGTTAGCTTGTGTAGAATTAATATTCTGTAAATTAATGTTTATTGGATAATAGATATTAGTTTGTTAGATAATCATAAGGTTTTAATCTATGCACACATCGCACACAAGTATGCATGTGAGATTATACTAACATTCTAAAATCAAAATTTGTCTTAGTACTAAAACAAAAGATTGTCTTAAAATTTAAGTTTGCTTGTGTAGATTAATTATTTATAAATTATTGTGGGTAATAAACATTAATTTGTTATATAATAATTGTCTTTTATATTATTTGTGTGTACATATGTCAAATTGTAGTATAAAAGTTAACTCATAATATTTATTTGTTGCTTATATTGTATACTTTTCATTAAAACAACGGATATGTTGAGATTTATTTTATCACCTTCACATAACTGCTCATTGAACTAATTTATTTAATGATTATTTGTGTTAATTTGACAATAGCCATATATCATGAATGTATCGTTGAGTTTAATTATAATCGTGTTACATCTCTTGGTTACTCTATTTGAGTTTTAAGTTAATTTTGTAATACACTTGGGGTAAAAATTTATTCATAATTTACTATATATTAGATTGATAAGGATCAAATTGATTCTTTTTTTCCTCTTAATGACTCTTAGATGGTTTTACACATCATTCCTTGTTTTCTTGGAAAAAGTTTGTATATTCAGATTTTACGCATCTTTCTTTCTTTTTTTTTTTTATTGAAAAAGTTGTATATTTATTATATTTAGAATGGTCCAAAATTAAGCCCATTCATAATAATACCCCAAGTGGAACATCCCCTATAATTTTTATCAAAATTAAAAGGCTTGAACGATATTATCTTTGAGTAGATTTATTGCCTATTTCTTAATTTTTTTTTTTTTTTAGAAAAAAAGAAGAAAGAAGAAAAAGAAGAAGATAGACAAGATAAAGGAGAAAGAAAAAAGAAATAAAAAAAGAAAAGGAAAAAAATTCTATGAACATATTTATTCAATCCAAATTGAAAGTTTATACAAATTGCTTAGAACAATTTTGTTTCAATAATTTCTAAAATGGTTGGCTAAATTTTATATATTGTGTTTAATTGTGTTGTGATTATTATGCCTTTTATGGTTTTTTTTTCATTACTAGAGCAATAAATTAGTGATTATAATAAACTATTGTAGAAATATAGTTTATGTAAAAATGCATTAAATAGTTATTAATAATGTAGACAAAGTTCGTTGAATTTGTGAAATTCCAAGCTTGAATTTGTACATTGAACTTAGGAGTTGGCCATTTTTTAATAGTTTTAACTTTTTTCTCATCCACCTTTTTGCACCAACAACATAACCGAGAAACACTAATTTTTCATGCAAAAAACACACTATTTTAAGTTGGCATACAACTTTTCTTTTGTCAACATATCAAGTATACAATATAAATGTTCAATATGATCATTCAAGCTTATGCACCAAAATATCATCAAATAAACCATAACAAATTCACTTTTGAATACATGCAGTATATGATTTATCAATTTCTAATTGTACTACATGTTTTAGTTAGATCAAATGGCATGACTAATCATTTATATAGACCATATTTAGTAAAAGTAATTTTTCATTTATCACTTAATTTCATCATAATTTAATGATATCTACCTTTTAAGTTAGTTTTTATGAAAATATATGATCTATACAATTCATGTAATATGTCATCTATCCTAGGTACAAAATGTCTACACTTCACTGTGATATTGTTGACAGTTTTATAATTAACATACATCCTCCAAAAGCCATTTTTCTTATGCACAAGTAATATTAGAACTGCACATGAACTCATACTTTTTCTTATGTACTTCTTAACCATCTGTCACACACCGACCTCTCGGGCTATCAATATAGGGAAATTGTCTCATATTCTTAAACTACATCTCATTAAATTGAAGCATATCCCAATAATATGTAAGGTAAAAATTAAAATTTAAAACATACAAAATGAACATATACAATAGTACATAATTACTAATATCTAAAGTTACATTAAACTAGAATTCAAGCCAAATTCTTAAAACCAAATAGGTTTACATAATATGGAATACAACATCTAAAATTTATATACATTGATATATAAATTATCTCATATAATAAATAATACAACAAAATTATTTTTCAGTGAACCCTGAATGTCAACTTGAGTGGAGTACCTAAAAAGCAAAAATAATGATCTCTCCAAAAATCAACCACTCTAAAAATTAAAATATATTTAGTTAACCTAAAAATATTAATAAAAAATAAGTATATATGATTATACTGAGTGAATAAATAATCATAATACTATATTCATACTAAAAATAAGAAGGTATATAGAATGCAAATAACAAATTTAATAAACATAATTGAATAATAGGCAAAACGATTGTACAATTATTAAACAATCCAGTTCAAGATCATATTAATTCATAAAAATTATATCAATACAAAATATATTAAGGGGGCGCATTAACATCCATCTATCATTGCTACTCCACTCAACTTCTACTCACCTATGCACTTTAAAGACCCTTTATAGGCTACATACTCTAAGTATAAAAATAACCAACACACACACACACACACACATATATTATGCTAGCCCAAAGCTTCGTTGCCAATATCTTAAATCCATAAATAAAATATTCAAATAAAAATCAATGCCCAAAGCTCATTTAATAATTCAAAATTAAACCTTATAAAAATATTAATGATTTTATAAAGTCTTACATACAAATTTTATAATTCTAAGTAGTCTAGTATATCTTAATATAGAAAAAAAATGTAAAGTTTCCACTTTGTAACATTTTTTAATACAAAGATCATTCATTTATTCAAATATTTTTAAAAAGATAGAATCATAAAAGTTCACTCACCAGTTTGGGATGGAAGTTCACCCCTTTATCGATTCTCTCACAAGATATATATGCTTGTAATGCATGCATTATGTACATGATTGTTCCATATTGACAATCATACAATACTTATATTCCAAAATACGATTTCATACTAAACTAAGATAATAAACATAACCCGAAAGTTATCTCTTATCGTTACCACTAGCACTTATGCTATATATTCAACTTTGACTTCCAAATTCAATCAATCATCAATAAGCATTTCTCATAAAAATAACATACAAACAATCCTAATACATACACATCTTTAAAATTTTACTATGCATTCATTTCAATTACAATTCAAGTGATTCTAATGGTGATTTAAAGTTTTATAAGTATAGTATATAAAAAAAAATAAGAAACTTCTAGAAATTACACCTAATCGATACAATTTATTTAAAATGTTCAAAACCATTGGATGAACAGTAATTTTCAATTTTCAATATTTTACTTAAGAAATTCATTTTAAATCTAAATCCAATAAAACTAGTGGCAGATCAAAACTTCGTATCTTTATTTTCTAAATCAATAAACTTTTCAAATTTTGATTTCAATTGTTCCATATCAACAAATGAAAGACTACAATCATATAATCAACACTTAACTTAATTTCACAACCCATTTCACAGTATACCACTTAAATATCAATTTTCAATTCATAACCACGAGTTTACACCAATATTTTAAACAATATGATAAAATAAATTATAGCATAAAATTTAAATCTCTTACCTAATTCAAGAAAAACTCACTTCCTTTCTCATTTCTTATTTCACATTTTCCTCTTCTTTCTCCTTTATTCTTTTTCTCCTATTTTTTTCTCTTTTCTTCTTCTTCTTTTCTCCTTTCTTCTTCCCGTCACTCCTAAAAACCCCCCACAATAAACTTGACGTAATTTTCTTCTCTTTATATACCATACTAAATATCAATTAAATCCCCATTCTAACATCTACTTATAAACATTACTAATAACTATAACAAGTCAATATTTAGATCCAATACATTTGGACTAACTATTCATCCACGTAAAATCAAATATTATAAGCTCAAGCTTTTAAACCCGTCAAATAAACTCATATTACAAAATACTAATACTCAAATTAATGCAAATTTAAATAAATAATACTTCATATCAATAATAAGTTGCTGTGAAAGAATTGTAAAATACTTCCTATGAATTTTAAATTATATTGACATTTCATTATGTGCCCGTGCAAATGCATAAAATGTGATTTATGCAAAAATAACTATTTTACCCCTGAGCCTAGGAAGTGGTTTTACACCATTAACTTTTTAACTTGTCTTTGAAATTTTTTTTGTCTTTTCAAGATTACTAATTAGGAACATTGCTTGAAAACATGTCCCTATTTTCCTATAACAAAAAAATAATAATATTAGGTAAAGATTTATCAAGATCATTAGTGTTAAGATAAATTTCTTTTTACAAGAGTATAAAAAAAAAATGGTTGGTTGTCATAAAAAATAATTTTATCATCACTCACCTTAGTATAAAAGCTTAATTATTTTTTATTTGCTCTTAACAACATCTTTTTTACTCTTTTTTTTTTTTTTTGTTAAACTTCAGCCTTTCTTAAATTTTTAACTCCACTCATTTCTTTTTCTAAACTCATGATCTTATTCTTTTTTCTAAACTTACTCTCTTTTTTTTTAATTTCACTTAATTCTCATACACTTACTTTGGGCTCAATGGAGAGCAAGAGTAATAGATTTGTTAGTTTTACATCAGAATATTTATTCTTAAATCTATTATAAATGACCATTCTATTATATTGTCATAATCTGTGCAATAATCTATGACTTGTATGTATAGAAACAAGATTGCATAACACTTCATCGAAATACTTTTAATTAAAAAAGTAATCATTACTTGCCTAATTATTCCTATCTCTTTACATTCAACCACTAAAGTTTATAAAGCCTAAGAGCTTTCTTTCTCAACTAAAATAGTGCTAGCTATATTAACAAAATACCCTTTATCAATAATCATACTATATATTTTATTATTGATGTGCTATCTAGTATGGTAGATATTTTTCTTTTGTTGATCATTATCTTTATCTTTAACTTTTGTACTTAATACAGACCTAACAAATAATGTTTTGTCATCAACTAAAAACTCCACACCATCATCACCAACATCTTTAAGTGGTGGTATTGTTTCTTCCTTACTTTTTCCTTCAATTTTTATTTTCCTATTACCTCGTAAGATTATAGCTCTCTTATTTGAACATGGAGAAGCTATGTGTCCTACACCAAAATTAAAACATTTAATATCATGATTATGAATTTATATTTCATATTTATTTTTACATATATTAAGCACCTTTTTTTTTCCTTAGGTGGCTCGGGCTTGTGTTTAGAAATAGCCTTGTCATCATTCCTCTAATTAGTCCTCCACAAACAATATGAACTAAAATTTCAAACTAGTCTATTTTCTTTTCTTTTTAAGTTATTGCTCCACCTTTATAGGCATATACATCATATCCTTTATCTTTATAAAATGTTACAACTCTACCATATTTGTTGTCATGATTTAACCCATTTAAAAATCTAGCTATAGTAGTTTCATTATCCTCTTTTATATTAGCCTTAATCATAGTTACTTTCATCTCTTTATGGTAGTCCTCTACATTATTACACCCTTGAGTAAGGTTTTGAAAATTTTGATACAAATCCTTATATTAGTGGTTAGGAATAAAACATCTTCTCATAATAGTATTTTACTCACCACAAGACTCAATAAGTCTATCATGATTTCTCCTCTAATTTATTACAAATTAATCCCTCCAAAAGATTGCGTAATCAATAAATTCAATGATAATCAATTTTACCTTTTTCTCCTCTAAATAATTATGGCAATTAAAGATTAATTATCACATATCATTCTTATTATCCGTTTGAGACCTTATGCAAATACACGTTTACCTTGTCTTGTAAGATTAGTCTCTCTATTATTTTGCCTCTTTTGTAAAGTAGTAAGAAAAGTTTCTTATCTATCTATTCTTTCCCTTATTTCATTAAATATCTCATTTATTTATTTAAATTGCTGCAGGATGGCTTCTAATGCAGTGAAAGGATTTTTTCCTTGTTCGTTATTTGATGAGTCACCCTTAATGTATGATATTGAAATCACCTAGTGAAACATATTTGATAGCTTAAAAAAAATCTTAATAATAAATCTCACTACAATTCCTTACACATTTGCCCTTAAATTATATCACTCACACTCATGTTTCACTCAATTTGGCTTTTATCTATAATAGACTCATGCTTTTTTGCCTAACAAGAATTGAATGAATAAAGATAAACACAAATGAAACAACAAGCCATATTTTTAATAAGAAAAACAAAAGAAATAAGATAAAATGCCACGTAAACAGTACTTTGAATAAACAGTACTTATGAATAGTATTCTACAAACAATGATTCTTCTTTTTTAAAAAAAAAAAGAAATATAAAAAAATTTAAAAATAATCAAACCTAATTTTAAAACCAAAACTCTAATATCAAACTAATGCAAACCTTAAAAATATTAATCTTGATACCTTAAAAATTAGTCTTAAAATCTCAATAACGAATCTTAAAATCTAACTACTTGAATCGGAATTCAAGCCCTAAAAAAATTAAAATTAAAATTAAAAAATCTTAACTCAATGAATAAATGATTCGAGAACCAAAAGTAAATATTTTAACCCAATAATTAACTAATCACGAATCAAAATTATAAAAAAAAAATATTTGAATACCATAAGAGAAATCGCTCAATAAATTTATAAAATTCTCTAAAAAAATAAAAAGAAGAGTAATACTCACAAATTTAATTAAGTAAAATTTAATTTTTCTTAAAATATTATTTAAACTCCTTTATATAATGTTTACAATTAAAACTTTAAAACAATTAAAAATAATAAGTTCTAAAATAATAATAAAAAGTAATTAATTAAAACATATGCTAATGTAGCATTATTAAATACACTAGAAAAAGAAAATAACACAAAAACTCAATTAAAGCATCCTTTGCATGCTTAGTTTATATTAATAAGCTTCTGTAGAAAAAGAAAATAACATAAAAATCCAATTAAAATTCAATTAAATCATGCTTGATTTCATCTTTATATTGATTTTAAATCTTATTCAGCCCGTATTTCTTGAATCAATCTATTAAACGTCCCTTTAATTTTTTTCACTTTTTCCTTTATAATTAATCTAATTGGTACATGCAAAAAATTCTTGTGTACTTATTGTTGTTGATTCTAATAGTATTGAAAATTGTTCAACCCATACCTAGAACAAAGCTTACGTGGGAATAGCTTATGTCTTGAGTTGAAAAGTAATAAACCCATTTCAACTCCTTAATTGCCCAATAAGCCTTATACTCCAATTCAACTATTAATTAAACACAACTTTGTAAGAAGAAATACCCAAAAATGTCTTAAAAGTTGTTCTATAAGCTCAAAGTACATCATTTAACTTATTCACCCAATATTTCCTTGAACTACCTACAGATGTTAAAAAAAGTACTTCTACTCCTTATTTGCAAGCTTAACTTGCTAATTTGTTTGAGAATGATAAGCAAGTGTAACTTTATGAGTAACCCCATATTTCTTCAATAATGTCTCAAATGACCAATTACAAAAATAAAAGCCTTCATCACTAATAATGGCTCTAGGCACACCAAATCTAAAAAAAAAATACTTTTATTTACAAATCTCATCATCATCCTAGAGTCATTAGTCTAAATAGCAATTGCTTCAATTCATTTGGACACTTAATCTACTACTATTAAGATATATTGATTATTGAAGAAAGAAGGAAATGGACCTTGAAATGAATTTCCCACTCATTGGTCAAAGACATCTTTTTTTTTCTTTCAATATATTACTAAACCTCTAACATCTATCACACATGCATACATATTTTCTATCATTTTGATATATGGTTGGCCAATAAAAATCATATTGCAATACCTTTACAGCTATCTTGAAAATATTTAAATGTCCACCACCCTAAGAGAAATGAGAATGATGAAGAATATCATGAATTTCATCCTTAAGCACACATCTCCAAATTATTCCATTTACATAATATTTATAAAGTAGTGGTTCATCCTAAAAATAATGCTTCATATCCCACACAAAAATTTTTCTATGATGAAAGTTCAAATCAGGGATAATAATACCTCTCACCAAATAATTTCCCAAATCAATGCTAGGGAATAATTGACATTGTCAAAACTATTCATTTGGAATTTTCATTGGCTCTTGATTGCTCCTTTGATATAGATAGGTGATCTGCCACCACATTCTTCATGCCTCTCTCGTCTCTAATCTCAATATGAAAATTTTGAAGCCACAGCACAAACTGAATCAAACCAAATGGGGTTTGGCATCTTTCTTGGCTAGCAAATATTTGATTGCTGAGTGATCCTTGTACACAATTACCTTGGAACTTACAAGATTGAAGCTTGTCAAGAGCACATACAACAATAAGCAATTCTTTCTTAGTTGTTGCATAATTTAACTAAACTTTGTTAAAAACACTACTAGCATAATAAATAACATGCTACTTCTTATCTGTTTTTGTTTTTTTTTCTTTAGCCAAGAATAGCACCCAATACAAAATAAATAGCATCATACATAAGCTTAAAAGGTAAACTCTAATATAGGGTTGTCATCAATAGTGCTAACATCAACTTTTGCATCAACCATTAAAAGCACTCAAACAATCAGCATCAAAATCAAACTCCACATCCTTATTCAATAAAGTACAAAGAGGTTATGGAATTTTGGAAAAATCCTCAATAAAATGCGGGAAAAATCCTACGTGATCAATGAAACTTTTAATTCCCTTAACATTGGTAGGTGATAGCAATTTATCAATAATTTTAATTTTCACTCTATCAATCACAATACCTCTTGCCGAAATTTTATGGCCTGAAACAATGTCTTCTTGCACCTTAAGGTGACATTTCTCTCAATTTAAGACCAAATTGTCATTCTAAACATGTTAGCTAAACAATTCTCAAAAGAAGATTCAAAAAACAAAAAGAATCATCCATGAAAATCTTATTGATCTTCTCAACTAAGTCAGAAAAAATAGACATCATGCAACATTGGAACATAGCAGGTACATTACACAACCATAACGCATTCTAAGAAATGAAAAATGCCATAAAGACACATAAAAGTATTCTTTTCTTAGTCTACAAGAAATTAAGAATATGGTTGTACCCCAAATATCTAGCAAACAGTAAAATGCATGCCCAGCATGTCTCTCAAGCAGCTAATCAAGAAAAGGTAAATGAAAATGATCCTTACAGATAACATTATTCAGCTATAATATATTATTTTATTCTATAATATTAATATTACACTCTTTGAGCAACCATAACAACAAAGACTTGGTGTTATTTTTTGAGCATTGTACTCATCAAGGAGAGTAGCTCTAAGTGTATTGGATTGTATCTAGCAATCATATAGAATGGTTACTGCATTCACGTAGTGAATTCTTTAGAATAATTAATGCTTATTTGACATAACTCTTAAACGCTCAAGTTATGTATTTTCTATCTAACTTTTTAAATTTATATATGCTCATCTAATTATTGTTTATTTATTTTTTTTCATATTTTATTATTTTTTATTTTAACATAATATATTTGAAGGTTCTAAACGATTATAACCAACAATTTTTGTTCATTGATTTTCTATAATCAAGGGTGGATGAAACTGTTAATTTAATTATGTTAAAATATTACCTTTTAATTTTGGATCTCAATCTAAGTCAGAGAATCACACCCTCATATAAATATTTATACTGTTTATAACAATATTGTATAATTGATAAATAAATAAATGCAATTCATTATAGTATTATATAACTAATAAATAAAATATAATTAAGACTGTTATTTAATTAAATTTCATTGTTTTATTAAAAATTAAAAAATATAGATATTTAGTAATATCAATATTGTTTATAATAATGTTACATAGTTAGATAAAACAAGTAAATAAAACACTATATGAGATTACTAGTTTATAGTAGTTGTATTATTGTAATGATATAAATAATTAAATATAATTTCATAAGTATGAGATGATTTTGTGTAGCCAACATAATTAGTCCTAACTCAGTTTGAGTACGCCAGAAAAGGGAAAAGATTAAATTCAGGGGCGTGATGCCTTCCCCCTCCATTTTCTTGTGCGTAAACCTTCGTAGAATAAATTCATAAATTTATTAACAATTGAATATTTAATATAAATAATGAAGAATTTACAATGCATTGCCCCATGATTAATTGTTTGGCTGAGAAATTGAATTTTAAAAGTAAAGCCTATTTGAATTATAAAAAAAAAATGAGTTTAACGAAAGAATATGTGCTCTGATAATCTTATTCCAAGACAAAGAGCAAGCCTTTCACCATAGCAAAATCAATATTAATTTACCATAATGATAATGAAAAACAATAAACATATAAGAAATAAATAAACATGACCTAGAATAGAAAGAATTTAAATTTTTTATCAATAAGAGATGGTTACAAACAAGGAAGAAGAAAAAATCAAGCGAAAATGATCATCCTTGTCCCATTAAAATGTCCCTCATGCTTCATACAAGCATTTATTTATATATAAAAAAAAATTAAGGATAAATGTCTACAAAAATAGGTCAACATTATGTGAACGTTGGAAGACTTCTTTGTCAAATCTTATATCTTATGATGCATTGAATTTTCTCTTCCTAGGCATCATTAAATTCATTCGAGCCTCTTTCTGGCCAAAACATAAAAGTTACAAATATTTCTCTTACTTTTTTATAATACTCAAACTAAATGTCTTTGGATGCACATTTTGACAAATACAATCCAAACACTGAACCATATGAGGTTAGTTTGAGACTTTAGTTTAGTTATATTAAAACCAAAATTTTAATTCACTAGATGATTGAATTGGATTGACCTCTGTATTACAATTTTGTGGAAGTTGAGTTGTTTTATTGGTTTATGAATTGCATCGGTTGTCATTTCAGATTGAGAGATATGCCTATTATTCCGAATATGTTTAAAAATGATCATTTATTATAAACTAAGCCAACTCTTACTTTAAAACTTAAGATTATCAAAACAAGTACTTAATTTAAGGAAGTTCATGAAATTTTGTGTAAAATAATAATATAAATACTTAATAAAAGTGGTCTTTTCAATACGCGCATAAGTGCACACAATTATACACTTGTATGTGACACTAAAAATAGTGTCAAAAGAGTGAAGAGTTTTATCTATAAATTGGATCAACTTTGATTTAATTTTTTTTTTCTCAAAGCATTTAATAATGAATTGAAGTACGTCAATTCTTCGTTAGTAATTATAGATATTATGTTGTTTGAAGACTTGGGATTTAATGATAAATGAATTAATTTAAAAATTATATATATATATATTTGTAAATATACCTTAAGAAAAATAAAAATACCCTTATAGTAATTAATTTTCTCATTCCAAACCATTTTCTTCCAAAAGCATGCTGGTTGTTTGTTTTTTTTTTTTAATTATTACTATTGTTCAAACTTTAAAAACGAAAATGCTAAATTTTAGTAATTATCTCTAACAGTATAAACTTAATTTGTTTTTTTTCAGTATTTTTGTTAAATAAACTCCCTTAATGTTTGGAATTAGAGTTCATATTCTATTTGTTGTAAATTTTTTATTCTTATCTTTTCATTTTATCTTGTTCAATTTTTTTTCTTTCAAAAAATTGGAGACTTATCACATTTTTCAATTCTCTTTTGTAAAATTATATATATATATATATATATATATATATTTCATTAGCACATATTATTAAAAAAATAAAAAGAGAAAGAGATGCTTAACTCATCAAATTCAATTATTTCTATCAAAAAAATTATTATATATTTTTATTGATCTTGATATTTGTGAGTGTAATTTGAAATTATAAATTTTTAATCATTTTAATTATAAATCTAATTGCTATTATCAAAAATTTCGAAAAAATAGAATCTTAAAAAGTGGGGTGAATCTTTAAATTTATCATAAATAATTCTAATCCTATTGAGTTTTGTTGAATTTATGAGTCTTTTCTTTGGCATTTGAAATTTGAAATTGAATGACTGATTAATATATTATTATTTCATGGATGTAGAATGCATTATTCTAAGCATTTTGTTTTTTGTGATATTAATTTTAATTAAAAACTGAAGGTATAGAGAGTGTTCTAATGATTTTAAACAGTATGTTACTATTCTACATCAGACGAAATTTTTTTTTTTATATTAGTAAATTATAATTATATTAAAAATAATACTTAGTAAATTATAATTATATTGAAAATAATACTAACTCCATTTGTAAATTACACCTCTAGTACTATTGTAATTATAATTATAATTATATTGGAAATGTATAATGCATATTTTACCATAGATGAAAATATGAAATTTGGTGGATTTGTAACTCCAATCACAAGGAAATGAAATGTACAAATCATGGCTTGGCACTAATTATTATAAACCTTAGAGAAAAATGAAATGGTCTAAAGTCGCAATCTTAACAAGTTTATGAAAGATTTGAAACATTTTAACCAAGAAAATTAACTTTATTTAATAAAAATAAAGGAAAATGAAAATGATGTTGGAATCTCCGTCTGAAAACAGTAGAGATCCAAATGAGAAAACAACACTATATTAGAAGGTTGGGTCAATATCATTTCTAAAGACTCAAAATGCCAGTTTGATTCAAAGATTATTTTATTAATAAACGCGTTTCTTCTGGTCAATGCGGTCTCTACTCACCCCATGACGTGTACCGCGTGTCTTGTTTTTCTCCTCCGTTTCAGGGATTCACTGTAATACATACAGGAAATATTATTCATATTTTTTCAACTTCTCTAAAACTATTTTAAATTTATCTAAAATTATTTTAAATATTATTTATTTATATTTTAAATTTTTTAACATATATTTAAGTATAATTTATTATTTATTTTATTTATTTTAATTTTTTTTCTTCATTTCAAATTTTATAAAATTAATTTTAAATTTAACATATAAAAAAATAAAAAGAGAATAACCGTACTGCTAGTTACCATAGCCAACCGCCATTTTCACAGAGCTGTATAAAAGGTATGAGTACAGTCAATACTTACGCATTCAATGTGCTTCAATTTTTTAAATTTCAAAATCAATGTCAAAATTTTTGTGAAATGTATGCTCTTTGAGTTGTTGTAATTTTGTTTTATTTCGAAAATGTGAAGTTCAAAAAGCGTTTACTAAACGTGTCGAAAGTGTTAACGATACTAACTCATTTTTTTATTAATGTTTCACATATAATAAATCATACAATAATCTCAGTGGAGTGTAGATATATTATAACTTAATTCACACTCAAATTATAAATATATTGCTTATCTAAAAAATAGATTAATTTTCAATTATTATTATTTATTTATTTATTCTTATTTTTTATTCTTTTACATTTCATATGGCATTTATTTATTTATTTTTATTTTTTATTCTTTTACATTTCATATGGCAACCTTTCAAAACTTTTGTAAGAAACTATTCTTAACTTTACAACAGCCAATATTTCACTTAAATTTTAAGTTAAATAACTGTTAAGTTTTTAAAATATGACTTCATGTACATATATTGGTATATACTTAAATTTAATAATATTTTTTAAATATTTAGCATATTTATATTTTATGTATCATAATATTATCAATTTATATATATTGTTTATTATTTTATTATTATATATATTTAATAAATATAATAATATTTTAAAATAATATATTGAATTACTTGAATACTATTTTTAAACATCTTTAGTCATGCATTATTGTGGACAGAATAACAATAATATATAAAAATTAGTATGTATAATAACTGATGATAATATATTATGTGTTATAATATGATATATCAAGTCAATACATAAATTAACTGATAATAATATATTGTGTGTTATAATATAAAATATTAAGTCAACACATAAGTACAAGGTAGTGAACTAATAGACTGAATTGATCTATTATAAGAATATTATATAAATTGTTATATGAGTATCATAAGCGATTTTGATAGTAATAACCGTGTATGTAATTTTTGAATTTGAGATAACTATAGTTTTCAATATTAAAAATAATATATTTTATATTTTCAAATGTTGTTTGTAACAAGATAAATTATTAAAAAAAATAATTAAATATATCATAATTTGTGTAGAGTATGTATATGAGCAAAATAAAATTTGTCTCTTCTATATAATAAGAGTGATATTTTTGACCCCTTTAACGAATAAAATTACGAAAATATATAGTCGTGTTCATATGAGTTAATATATAATATTAATTTTATTTATTTAAATAAATATATTTAAAATAACAAAAAAAAATATAAATTTGACTATAGGAAAGTAATATACTCTATGCATTGTATTTAATTAAAATATTTAAAATAAAATAATTAAATTATATAATAACATTATCATGGATAAGATAATGTCGAATTATTAATATTATCAT
>CP135580.1:5855132-5878795 GCA_032401905.1 Swietenia macrophylla | reverse complement strand
CAAGGTTGGAAATAGTGAAAGTTCCTGCAAAAGAAGCCAACCAAAAAAAAAAAAAAGAGCAGATATTGCACAAATAAAAATTGAAGCAGAGGTCCTATGTTATGCCACAAACAAAAAATGGTTCTACCAATAAAAATCTGATAAACCAAATTAAAACAGTGATACGGTGCTAGTTTTCCAAACTGCCATTATCAAACAATGTAAATCTCAACGAGCAATTAGCAAAGAAAACATTATTGAGTACTTATCACAAGTTCAGGCATTGTTGTGGAGTAAAAAAGTTATTGCATCAAAGCAAGGCAAATACGGCTAGATGCATTAAGACAAACTGCCTAATTCTCACCTGTTGAAATCTCTTGATTTTTTATGCCTTCCAAGCAGCAGAAAGTCTCCAGTTGTGAGATATCGAACACCAAAAGTATCCTATGAATAAAATAATGATGGAAGCCCATCTAAAAATCGGATCCTGTGCACAAAAAATGCAATATGGAACTGCAAAAGACAGGAGAGCGTGCTCGTGTAGTGCACCACAAGACATCGTTTATTTAGGAAGCCAAATAGCAACAAGGAGTAACAAAACAAATAAGAGAATTTATGGAACAAAAGAGGCAGACTGCAATAGAACATTTGTCTGTACAAATGTGCTATTATGGAACAAAAGTGCTGGTAGAAAGGTGCAATGACAACATTGAAATCATTAGATTTCTATATTGGTTGCTTTTCAGCAGGATGCTCACTGACCTAGCCCAAGGCAAGATTCAAAAAATTCAATTAGTATCAGTAGATCTTCAGGAAAATTACAGTATCCAGCTGTACAACTCTCATCATAATGGCATGCCCACAGGAATGAAATCCAAAAATTGACAAGACAAAAGGTCGTCGATGATTTGGATATTAGTCTTCCCATGCAAACAAAGGAAGGTTTATACAAAATTTGAACACAAAGGATAAAAACCACATACGTCAAAAATTTCTGCCCTCCAATTTCGTAATAATTGAACATTCACAGCCCAAAATTTTCTTCAGCATGGAAACAACTTACAAAAATGCAATAACCCTCTTGCATGACGAATTATTAGCAAGATAACTATAACAAATAAACAAACCAGTACACGAAAAAAGGGCTGAAACCTATATTGTGTCTGGACCAGTAATTTCAGCAGATTAACATAATATGAAAATGTTTGCACATGTCAATAACCTCCACGTGTAAATGAATGTTCAAATCTTCAAAAGTGCTAAGATAAGAAAAAAAACCATTGGTCTAAATTTGGCATGAACAATGCTTCAGCAAACAAGAACACTCTCATGAAGTCAATGACATAAAATAAATATGAAATTTTCCAAAGATAAGGTCTCAAATAGTCATATTGGCAAGTAAGAACTTATTTGCATTACCTGTGTAGTACTCATGACTGCTTGGCACGAGCCATATCAACCAGCTCTTTCCACTTTCTTAATAACGAATAGATGTCAACCTAAAGGATAAATTGGGCGACCTCTCAATTTCAGTAACAAATTCTATCCAGAAGGGACAAGAAAAGTAAAGGTAACAAAACAAGGCAGGAAAAACGTGGATAGAAAAATACCTTATCAGCATCCTGAAGCACCGGTGTAATCAACCCACCGTTTATAGCCACACAACAGCAATATTAATGTTGCTATTGTCGGTAAAGCTATTTTCATCTCTACAACTGGAATTCATAGCAGGATGCTTAGCCAACGCAAGTGCTGTCGCCTTTGACAGCAACGCTGTCATTGTCACTCCCTTGGACTTGATCTATTAAAACAAATAGAACTGAATCAGTGATTCATAAATAGATGAATCTCTACTTTAAGCAACAGTTGGACAATTATTCCTGAATGACTGACAATGTTCAACAAATGCACATTTCTTTTTTTCTTTTTTGGGGTAAAGATAGCATTATTCTCCAACAGGAAAGTAATATGAAAATTCTGACCTTTTTATGTAGAGCATCAAGTGCATCAGTAGCAATGGTGTAACCTACTCTAG
The DNA here is from genome assembly GCA_032401905.1 of Swietenia macrophylla. Classification (NCBI taxonomy): domain Eukaryota; kingdom Viridiplantae; phylum Streptophyta; class Magnoliopsida; order Sapindales; family Meliaceae; genus Swietenia; species Swietenia macrophylla. The sequence continues at coordinate 5,876,781 of CP135580.1, read as the reverse complement.
AAGTTGGAACAGCCAAACTCTCCACCATGTTCCTACTAACAGCACCCTGCATTGTCGTGAAAGGCACAACACTTCCCAACTCAACCCCAGCTATCTTAGCCGGAGCAGCCGCTGCCGTACTAACCGCTGCAGACGCTGAAGCAGCTGCCAGGGCAGCTGCCTCTACATCTTTGGCTACAATCCTCCCCCATCGGCCCACTCCCTATCACTTTCCCCAGCTCCACCTTCAATTCTTTGGCCTGTTTCTTCGCGAACGGTGAAGACACTATCCTCTTCCCTCCTTCTGACGCCGGATGCACTGCCGACCCACAGGAAAGAGTGCTGGGCTTGCAGCTTCCACAACTTTAACTTTCTCAGATTGAGGTTCCGGGGCGGCTTTGGTGGTAACAACAATACTAGTCGATGTTTCCGATGCAGCTGATGTGGTTGAAGCCTTAGCAACAGCCTCGCAATTTCATCTTCAGTTTCAGCCAATAACGCGATGGCAGAACCGACTGCCGCGACGCCGCGTTCGTCGATCATGATTTTGGCAAGATAGCCATCGTAAAACGTTCCAACATCCATGTCAGCCTTATCAGACTCAACAACCACAACGCTTTCAATTTTGGAAAGCTTGTCCCCTTCAGACTTGACCCAGGAAACGAGCTTGCCTTCAGTCATGGTGGAGCTGAGAGCCGGCATGAAGATTTCACGGATCTTGGCATTCTCTCGGGTCTTGGAGGTTGAAATGCGAAGAATGCAGGTGGTCTGGGTTCGGCGAAGAAAAGGGGAAGAGGACGAGAGAAAGCTAGTTTGGAGAAGTTGAGCCATTGTTTTGTTGGCGATGATATTTGAACAGAAGAGTGTGAATTTTACAGAGAAGAGAAGAGAAATAGAAATGTGCGTGGTTTTTGTTTTCGTTCATAATAATTTGATTGTTCTAGAGCGCATCGAAACTGGGCCTGTGCGAAGGTTCCAACTACTTTTACCGGTGAATGCGTGAACTTTGTTTGGATTTTTTTTTTTTATATATATATATATATATTTTTTAGTGTTTCATTTTGTTTTCTTCTTTTAATTTATCTCTTTTAAGTCAGAAATTGTAGTGGAGATATCAATAGCATTAGTATGTGCTAAATTCTTGCTAAGCTATTAATTGGAATGTTCTTATTACCAACATAATAATCAAAATTCTACTAAAAGTTTATATAATAACTAATATTTTAACATTAATTATCTCAAACTTTAAAGAAATTTATACTTAATAGAAAAAAATGAAAAGGATTTATTAGAGATAAAAATTTAAAACAATTATTAAAATTTAAAAACTGCATTATTGTGTTAACAATAGAAAGTGAGAATACCATCGAACTACTACTAGGATGGCTTCAAATTATTAATTAAAATTTGATTATACTAAATAGACTTTGTTGTTGTTATTTTGATTTAGTGTGCTATGTTACTTTTATTACACCATTTAATTTATCAATACACATATGTATATATATATATTTCTAATATAACTACCTATTGGAATGTCAGAAGTGTAATTCATATAAAATGGAGTTAATCGTAAAAATAAATTTAAATTATAAATATTAAATTATGAATGAAAAATTAGAACATAAGAAATCTCTATTTTCTTCTGCCTATGATCAATTGGATTTAGTTTTATTGAATTTCATTTTCATTAAACAACTAGTAATAATGCAAATTACTAAGTGCTAAATCAGCTTCATGTTATTATGCATTCGCTTTTTAAAATTTTGCAGATTCTATTTATTATGTTTCCAATCTTTCCTATCACAGTTGTTGTTGTTCTAATAATATGAAAGTTGTTACACTTTTTCAAATTTTGTCTTTAAAATAAATTTATGAAAATATCTCTTAATTTAAATATAAAACAAGGCATATGAATTTTTAAAGTTTGGCAAAAGAATGTTTAAGTCTCCGCAAATTTTTAAATATTCATGCAAACTTTTATTTATTAAAAAATTATATTAAGTTGAATGAATGTTGTATTTTTTTTTAACTATTATTATTATTATTATTATTACACATTTTGAATCATAATTATTTTAAGAGTTAAATGCATTAGATTAGCAAACTTAAGTTTACATGATTATTTATGAAAACTGATAAAATTAATATGTATATTTGACCAAAATTTAGGGGTGCAAATGTTTTTTCTTTTAATTTATTATAAAAATAATTTATTTTCAAATTTAAAATTATTATATTTTAGTTATTGCTTGAAAAAAATAAATTTATTTAAATAATTAATAAAATAACCTATAATTATTTTAAAAGCTTAGAAATTATTTTCTAATCAAACAAATTTTAAACAGTCTACTTATATTTAATGATTATTGTTTAATAATATAGTAAGGACTAAAATTAGTAGTTTTAAAGTTATTAAGATAAAATTGTTATTAAATCAAATTAGAGCGCAGTTAACCGTACATCCCCTCAATCTGATCTGCGGTTGCTGCTAGTAAGTTGTTTGTGTTGGCGAAAGCAACGGCAGTCGATCGCTTGTCGATCTCATACTATAACAGTAAGACCGTTGTTTTAAATGGTGCAACAGCAACAGCAACAAAGACAGGGACGATGATTATCAGTACGGGAGATCCTGCCTTCCCTCTAAATGTCAATATAATAGCTTGTCTTACCTTCAACCCATTTAAATCTATTTCGAGTAACAAACCTACAAAGACAACAACGAAAACGGAGGCATTCGAAGCAAAATCGACCATCGTCTTTGGGTCTTTTAATCAAACAGTTGGTGGACAAGTATTGGGCAAAGCCGAGTGTCCTGCAAATGATGATGAGAAGACAAAAAGCCCAAGAAAAGGTTTTCTTCTTAGACGTTGATCCACTCTGTAATGAAGGAAGCAGGCCCAGTTTGCTGTCCTTTGGTCGTTGGACATCTCTTTTCTTTGATCAAGTTAGCCATACTGACCCTGTTATCGCTGTGAGCTGATCCCTTTTTCCCTTATTTTTTGTTCACACATGTTTGTATGCATAATCTGTTACCAGTACTTCAAGCATTTTGAAAATTACGCATATTGCCACATTCCCTAGAGCAAGCTTTGAATAATAATTGCGTTTAGAAAGAGTTTGAGACCACATTTTCTTTCTAATGGCCTGCCAACTGTTTCTGGCTAAAAAAATGGTAACTTCATTTGCAGGTTCTTCACGGGGAAAGTGGTAATGAGCATCTTAGACAGTTATTACCTTCACATAAAGCTCATAGGATAAAATTTATAAGGCAATTAACAGCTCCGCATAGATTCTCAAGGAGCCATGTTAGGAGGTCACGTCAACGTGCTGGCGAGTGAAGTTTCTTAGTTATTGCTTACTTAGCTTTCTTTTAATTTTGTTAGTGTATACATTTAAGTTTCCGAGGATCTGAAGTTTGTCTTCCTTTTAGAATTTTCATCAAATGTGTTATGATCTGGTAAATTCTAAAGGATACACATGCGAAGATTTTTTTTCCAACTGACCTCTGCTGGCTGTTCTTAGCATTGTTTTAATTCTACTGAGACTACTTAGCTTGCATGTTGTGGAATGAGCTTAGTTGAAACCTTTATACGGCGAATAGCAATAATAATCATTCCTTTCAGTTTTAAGGATGAAGAAAACAACAAAATTGTGATTCTTTCTAAATCTAACTATTCCATATCACTAGTGAAGGTGAGCTTAGATAGGTTAGGAACCTTGGGTTCTCTGAATTAAATACATGTTTTTTGAGTTGCAAAGCTCAAGAACAAAACCATGATGTGTGGATGTTTGTAACTGTTTTGCCCCCTCGCACAAGGTGCAAAGGCGAGAGATTAAGGAATGATTTCCTCTGCATAGGCAATTTTGTCTGTACTTCGTAGACTAATTAGGATGTAGCAAGGTAGCAGAATGACTGAAAACTAGTTCGTCATTAAGTTAATCATTAATGAATTTGCAGTTTGTGGATGTCAATATTTTAGGCAGCACATGCTTGAAACATTCAAAACGTTAGCTTCCCTTCTAATTAGTTATGTAAGATTGGGATGTTGGTTAGAAACAGTTCGACTCTAGTATCAGAAAAGAATATTTTTGACAGATCTGTGCATGCACAAAAAAGCAAGTTGTTGTACCCATCTTTTATTATTGGAATTTCATTATTGAGACAAAGCTAATGCAGGTTGTCAAAATTGAAGGCCATCAAGCAGATGATGTTGTGGCTACACTTGTGGGACAAGTTTTGCAAAGATGATTGCCTCTCGTGACAAAGATTTTAAGCAGTTGATTTCTGAAGATATGCAATTAGTTATGCCTCTGAAAGACTTGGATCGATGGTCCTTTTACACCCTAAAGCACTATATAGCTCAATATAACTGTGATCCGCACTCTGATTTGAGCCTTAGTAAGTATTGAATGCACTGTTTTGATATTTATACTCTAATGGCTACAAACCTATAGCATCATTTAATGCAATTTACTCTTGTTGCTTTGCCATTTACAAACAACTTCTTGTGTTGTATATTATATGCTAACCTCATTAGAGCTATAATTGTGTAGGATGCATCATGGGTGATAAGGTTGACAGTGTGTCAGGAATGCAACATGTCGTTCTTGGATTTGGTCGGAAAACTGCCCTAAAGCTTTTTTAAAAACATGGTTCATTAGAAAATTTACTGAATGCAGCAGCAGTAAGAACTGTAGGTAAACAGTATGCACAGGAGGCTCTCACGAAGCATGCTGATTATCTGAGAAGAAATTATGAAGTCCTTGCCTTGAGAAGGTATTGAAGTTCCCCCATCATTTTGCATTCTCAATGATATGTAACCTGGTAAAGCCTTTATCAAAGGAAATGCATTTCTTAGTCTATCTGCCATCTCTTCATCTTCATTTCATCAGTTTGATGTGCTGGGGTTACACCATTATACAGGGACATTGATGTTCATCTTAAAGAGGAATGGTTGGTTCAAAGAGATACGTGCAATGATGCAGTTTTTCTAACTGTCTTTGTTGGATCATTGGAAGAAACCCAGAAGAAGCGATTACACGGAATCAATTTTCATTACCTAGTTGAGCAAAATAGTAAAAGTGATTTATGCAAGTTACTTTCAGAAACTCCTATTTGTCTAGTATAGCTTTAAAGCAGGATCAGCTTAAAGGTAAAAACGTTGTGAGCACAATAAATTGCTTTAACAAAATACTTCAGAAGATATCTACTACCTTTTTTTTTTTTTTTTCGTACATTATATAAAAATGTGATTCTGTTCAACAGATTGCTACTTTGGTAACATTTAGGTTGACTACAAATCCATGAAATATAAAAACTACAATATTTGTTGTTCAGTGTTTTACATTTGTAAGCTGTATGTTCGGTTTTTCAGGAATGAGGAACTTTTTCCCTCTGTTTAACTATAATCAAACAATATGAATTTGCAGTGGTGTAACTTTGAAAATTATAAAGCAACAGGCATGTGACACATGACACTTAACATGATTAATCGAGGATGTTTTGTTAGTCGAAGCAAAGGCATAGACATTCTCGACGAGAAAACATCCTAGCTCAACATAGCTGCACCTGGTTTGATTGATGGAAGAGTATACCAGAAGGTATTGTTCTCTTAGGCAGCATTGAAGAGAGGTTTTACCGGTGAATCAGAGAATTAATAATACAGAAGTGCACGTACTCAATGTCACACACCAGTTTATCTACTTGTATTTCGTTCATACCAGGCAGACTGTAGGAACATTTACAATATTCTGTATACATGCGGCCAAAATGTAGTATGATGGGATGCCAAAATTGATGGATATTTCTTTGTTGCTTGGCAACCTAACCCTCTCAATAATTCGGGTTTAGACTGAGAATAGGCCCACAAATAACAAAAGACAACAATATGTTTGTTTTTAAGAATTCTTTAGAGAAAGGAAAGAAATTTTTAAAAGAATGAAAATTCTTTTATTTAGTTCAAAAAAATGAAAGGGAAAAGAAGATTTTTTAGGAATCTTTATTCTCCTAAGTAGAAAAATGATGATTTTAAGTCTAGGAGTGAGGAATTTTAGATAAGAAATCATGATTCTCTTTTTTAAAATGATTGAACTCTTAATTTTTTATTCTCCATTCATGCACTTTATCCCTTTTTTTAATATTTTGATTAACTTTTTATAATTAGTTTTTAATTAACTAAATATTTTAAAAAATATGAATATAATGGTATTTTAGTTTATTTTATTTACAAATTATTAACTATTTTTATTATAATTATTAAAATTTAAAATAAAAATCAAAAAATAAAAATTTTAATTTATTAATAAATATCAATAAATTTAGAAGTAGATTTTATGTTTAACTAAATATAAAATAATGAATTTATTTTTATTAAATGTAACTAAACACTTAAAACAATTTTATTTCATTTTTTCCATTCTTCAAAACAAACATAGTCTCAAATAATAATACCACATTCGAATACTTAGTATGTAATGTTGAATTTAGGTAACAATGCAAATAATTAGGCTTTGTTATCATATTAAAAATTTAATAAGTGAATTTGGTGATTTTGTGGTGGCAAGTAATACCATAGATAATTTAAACCTTAGTTTTGTTAATCAGAGAATACATAATAACCAATAAATAAAATATTAATTACATTTTTAGTATATATAATGATCAATTAATTATGACATAGTGCATTTTGAAATTCGATTCATGCTTTTCTGTCTTAAAGTTTTAGGCTACATTAAAAAAAAATTTATAAATAGGGAACAAATGTATTATTTGCTCATTGATGAGAATATATTACAAGGCATCTATTCATATAGTATAATCAAGAATTAAAGAGACAACAATTTAAAATTAGCATAATTAAATTTTTCATAAATCATTTTGTTCATTATGGTAATCTATTATTTTGTTTATTGTCTTAATTGAAAACGGAGTCAATAAAGTTTGAGAAATTATTTTAAATATTGAGAAGGATCTATGCATCTTTAATTGACTCTTATCAATATCAAACATCATAGTATTCGAGTAACAAGTACAGTAAAACATGGTTGAAAATGCAATTTCAATCCTAATTCACATTCGCTGATGTCTAATGTTGTGCTATTTTTTCTGTGGCAATTAATGTTATCAATTGTATTATCGATAGTTTTACGCGTACAAATCCATACATATAAACTAATAAGATTTTCAAAATTAGTATTATTTTAAAAATATATTTTATTGTGCATTTTTGTTTCAATAAATTTGATAATTGATTTTCAAATTCTAAATTTTTATATTTTTGGAATCAAGTTTTCTTGTTATTTAGTTAAGTATGAACTTTAAATTTAACGAAGAAATTTGTGTTAATAATTTTACAACTTAAATAAAAGAAGAGTTATTAAGAAAATAAGAGTTTTAGTTAGAAAATATTTTTTGCTATTTAGGAAGTTTTATTTTTTTATGACTTCAAACAAAACTTCTGCTTTTACTATAAATATGTGTTTATTTTCAAAACAGAGATAACCCTTGAACTCAACTCATATAACCTTTATGTGTAGTTTTTGTTTCTTAGTCTTCTTGTTTTATATTTTAAGTTATTCATTTTTTTTATTTTTAAAGTAAAAACAATTTAATAAAAATTATGAGCTTGTAATTTTTATTTTATCAAACTTAGAAAGTGTTATGATATTAATTTTTAAGAGATAATTAAGATTTTTTTTAGAGAAAAATTTGTGTTAATTAAAAAGAGTTAAACAGTATCAAGTAAGGAACATTTTTTGAATTTGTCGAAAAAATTTTTAAGTATTAAAATGAGAAAATCTCGTTAAATAATATCATCAAGAAAATTTTAATACAATAATAATAATATAAAAAGAAAGTCTTTACTTTTGCTTAACTCTATTAGATATGGTTTCGTAAATGTAAAATTAAAAAATTAAAACTATGTTAAAATGTTTTAATTAATTAGATAAATTAATTAAAATTAATAAATACATGCTAAAATAAATTTTCATAAACTAATGCATTTTTATCACATTATTATCATAAGTTTTATATTTTTACGAGAATAAATAAAAATTAAAATAAAAAATAAATTATACAAAATGTATTAAAACGATAGAATATTGTCATATTAGCTTGTATGGACAGAACTTGTACAATAGTTTATGCAAATGCATATATTTTTGTAATTAAGATTATTTTTGAAGCAATATTTTTATAATTAGCATGACATTTGTTTTATTTATAAATATTGTTCAAGGACGGGGCAAGTTACTTTCTAATATCGGCGCGGTCCATGCATACCATGCCTTTTCGACATTCATGCTAACAATATTTACTGTAAGCATATATAGTTGTGGTCAAGTGGAAATGTTTTAAATATTTGATGCTGATTTTGTTTGGTTCATCATGTTATCAACTAACAGATTCTGTGCAAGAACCCAGGAAGACACTTGAAGCTGCAATCAAGTATGTAGTGCATATGAAATTATTGAAATTTTCTGTATCCAATTGAACTGGAAATCAGATCTAATTCTTACTGATTAACTTGTTGAAAATCTTGACTGATTCAGGACAGATTGCAGCGGAAATCATTCATCGAAAAGGTGGTAAAGGCATTGGACATTTATCAAGATAGGATACTGTTTTAAGCATGAAGATGCTGAGTTTACAGACTCAATATAGTTTTGTTGCCAAAAAATCACTATGTTGAAATTTATCTGCTTCTTGTGAATCTTAGCGTTAGTTGACAAGGGTAAAATTATCTTCCTTTTTTTCAATCTCAATTTTTAGTATTATTTTTGTTAGTCATATAGATGAAATTCATTAGGTACCCATGGATATCTTTATTCAGCTTCATTTTTCAACTCTTTTAAGGTTTGTTTTAAAATTTTTTAAATTATTTTAGATATTATTAATTACATATTTTAATTTTTTTTATATTTTAAGTTTTTATTAAATATTTCAAATATTATTTATTATTTATATTACATATTTTAATATTTTTTAAAAATTTTATAAAAACAATTTTAAGTTTTATATCTTTTTTTTTTAATTGTAAGGTTAATAGTAAGTAATTTAACCAACCCCCGAATAAATATAAAGGTTTTATCCTTTTAGCATAAACTTCCTTTCTCTGTTCAACAAGCACTTAATCCTGACATCTTATACAGTGTCAGGCTACTGTCTAAAACCGTAACACATAAGTTGAAATATTTAACAAAAAAAACTTGAAACTCGCACAGAAAAATTAAGAGTTGTAGAGGGAAAGAACAGAAGAAACAGGGAATTGTTTCCATGATTTAATACCTGTAATTTCTCGCTCATCTGATTCTGTTACTTAAAAATTCCGTAAATAGTGTAAGCAGCAACAAGAGTGAGGCTGAGAAGGGATTACCATGCATACCAGCAATGAGTGGAATACTGCTCTGCTCCTGCCCAATTGTTAGATACTGAGTTTCAAAGAAGGGAAGTGCAAGACAGAGTTTCCTACTGCAAATAGAGAGAAAAGGCCATTGAACTTGCTCTTTTTTTTGGAATCTAAGACATCTAAACTAGTTGATTCAACATTTTATTACCATATGTAGGTGTTTCGGCACTTTAGATAAGGTTTTGTGTAGAATAAGATGCAGAAAGAGTGTTTTTGAGAGCAAAGAGAATGGTCTTGTTTAGATGATCTGCAATTAGAACTGTCATTAGCCAAGATGGACATTCATCAATGTCATGAATGTTGCAGGAAGGGAACATAGTCATGCACTACAATATCTGAAAGCCCGAGAGTAGTATTGCACGGGTACATATTTTGCATCTCATTATTTCTCTTTTTTCTTAATACGTCAAAGCTTCGAGACAATGTTGAACTTATAAAAAACATATTGCTTCATTTCAGTAATGAAAAGAACGTTGGAGTAGGAAGAATGCGGTTTAGAACATTTGTAGACAGTAGTGTCTCAAGGAAACCTATCGCTTGTTGCAAGAATAACTAAAATCAATAAACTTTTCATCAATAATCCCCCCAAGAATAAATCCCATTTCTAAAATGATGGAATCTCTTCACACCCCTTAGGATGATTTCCCTACCTGCTATCTTTGAGATGAACCTAGTAGCCTGATGGTAATCATTACAAACTCTGACGTTTTTAGGAACTCAGATGGTAGTTCCACTTGTGGTAATAAGGATACCAAAAGCTATTGCCAGTTTCTCACTGTGTCCGTAGAGTAATTTTTTTCTCCTCTTACTTCAACATTGTGAAAAACACGAGAAGTATCAGGCGCATAGCCCTCCTTTTTCATTCTTTCAGACAAGTTTTCAAGGAAACCGTGGAGCTGCTTACTTTACTGATGTAATCGATCCTCAGCAATAAATTTGTGAATCTCATCACCTAACTCAATCCAACTGCATCCCGGTTCTTTTCTTACCCCCATTTCCTTCATCCTCGCCCAGACATCCTTTGCCTTGTCCTATAGTTGAGTAGACGAATAAATGTTGGAAAGCAGAACATACTGAATCCCATAAGCACAATTTCCCCAATTTCTACATTCTGGTGAATCCCATAAGCATCAAGCAAGCTACTCCACACGCCAGTTTGGTGAAACTTAGAAGGCATGGTATTGATGAGTTGATGTGCTTCCTTCAATTGACCCGCTCGGCCAACCAAATCCACAACCCAAGCATAGTGATCTGGTGAAGGTTCAATCCCATATCATCTTTCATTCTATAGAACAAGTCTACCCCTTAATTTACCATCATGGAATGACTACATGCTGCAAATACTGCAATAAAAGTAACTTCATCAGGCTTCACTTCACCACCCCTAGTTTCTTCAGCCACCATATTTTTCAACAATTCTAAGGCTTCCTCTCCTTCTCCATCCATCCATATGCCATGATCACAACATTCCAGGTGATCACATTTGTGACAGGCATCTGATCAAAATCTCCTCTGGATAGCTTTAAGCAGCCACATTTTGCATACATGTCAACTGATGCACTTCCCACTACAACATCTGCAGCCAACACGTTTCTAATGGCAGAAGCATGGATTTATTCCCTTTTGCTACCGGGCTGCACAACCGGGTAGAACAGTCATGAAGTTTATTGAACTCGGTTTCATACAGTGTCTCGTCTCATCCACATTATCATCATCATTCCTGCTCTTTTCTGCTTCCATGTGATACATCTCATACATCAGAAGCGCATCATCACGTCGTCCAAAAATAGTGCAACCAGTTGTCATTGTGCTCCAAAAAATTGTATGTCTAACCTCCATGGCATCAAAAATTGTTTTTGAAATATCTATCCTCTCGATTCTAGAGTACATGTCCATAACTGCATTTTGCACATATCTGCTCCTCTATAAACCAAGCTTCAGAACACATCCAAGGGTTCCTTCTTTGTTGGTAAATGCTTCACTGCACACACAAGCAGGCACAACACTTGCCATTGTAGTGGCATTTGAGGAAAGCCCCGCGAGCTCTTCTATTCCGATGAATAGCTTAAATGCCTCCTCGTCACACTAATTTTGTGCAGAACCAGTAATCATAGCATTCCAAAGTGCAATTTTCTTATACAGAGTATTACAAAATACTCGACAACACTTTCAACCTCTTTGCAATTAAAATACATGTCAACCAAGGCACTACCCACGAAAGAGTTGTCAACTAAAATAACACTTCTCAGTGCATTTGCATGGATATTCCTACCATCATCCAACATCTCCAAATGTGAGCAAGCGGGAAGCACACTCGTATTTGTGACCCCATCAGGTTTAATTCCTTTACGGACCATACATCTTAAGAACACCAATGCTTCTAAAAACTGATGATTTTGAGATAATGAGCCTACCATGGTGTTCCATGAAACCAAATCACCATCCTCGGATGAATCAAATAGAACTTCCGCATCATCAACTCTACAAATTTTGCATGAATCGCCATCAAAGCATTGTTAGTAAACGGTTTTCAACTGCCTACTCTTAAGCTATATCCATGTACTTGTTTCCCAAGCTTCAACCCTCACGCTTGCTTAAATTTAAACAAGCAAGGGCCATACTTACCAAAGTAAACGAACTAGGCTCCACATTATCCTATACCATCGTCCTAAACGCTTCTAAAGCTAGCTCCCATTTCTCAAAACGACACAACTAGGCAATCATTGAATTTCAAGAAACTTGGTCCATAAGTAAATCAATCGAACCCCTTATACACATCGACATCTATCACAACAGCATTTACTTTACATAGAAATATAATTTTATAAATTGTGTAAACATATATTTATAATATAAAATTTATATATATAATATTTATTTAAGTTGTTTGCAGTATTTGATTATTTAAATCTATAACTGCGGTTTATTCAATGAATTGTTTATTAATAATAATATTTATTTGTAAATTTATTTACAAATATTGATATATTAAAAATAATCATTAAAATAATTCGGTGACTTATCGTAAATATATAATTAGATAGGCATGATATTTACTATATACTTAATTTAATTAAAAGTATTAAATAGAATATTAATCAAATAAATATTATTGGTCGATGATCAAATCTAAATTTAATTCAAAAAATTTTTGAATTAAATAGATTTTATTTTATATATATATGGTTTTTTTTTAGGGTGCAACCTTAAGCTTTTAATAGAATAGTTTAATGTTAATTTAAGAGATTAGATAACAAGAAGATGATTGGATTTAAACCTTCTATATTCAAAGTAGGAAGTCAATTGGTCTGCAGTCTTTTTACTTGTTTAACTCTAACTCATAACCTAAATTAAGTGTGTAACCTATATATATATATATATATATATATATATATATAAATGTTAAAAAGTAAAAGACGCGAGAAAATATATATATATATAAATGTTAAAAAGTAAAAGACGCGAGAAATTTTTATGTTTACGCGAAAGTAAAAATTGAGAATAACAAAGAAGACATTAGTATTTTTAAAATATTTTTTTATTCTCTCTATACATATAATAAATAAGAACTTATTTTTCTGCTACATACCATATTGGAATAAAAATATGTTTATTAAATAAAATAATTATTAAGCATATAAAATAAAATTATGAATTTTAAAATTCTTTACAATTTTATATATATATTGTCAACTTTGTTTTCACATACTTATTTCTATGGTTATACTGTCACTAATAAATAGGAGTTTGAATTTTTCTTAAAACTGTTTTTAGGTTGAATTTGATTTATATTTGTATTTAAGGTGTCAAATAGGTTAGTCCAGGGTGCCAAAACGGAGTTCATACGAATTTGGAAGTCAAATTGGACCACACTCGCATTAAAAAAAGGAGGCCTAGCATGGTCCATAAGCTTGACCTACTAGAGCATGGGTTAAATTGACCTGTGAACCTAGATCTCCTTAAAAAATAATTTAATTAATATTATAAGTTTAAATTAATTTTAAATAAAAGAATTAAAATTATTTAATACAAAAATAGATTAAATGAATAAAACTTTACATAAATTATTTAGTATTTATTTATATAATATATATATATATATACACACACATATACATATACACATACACGTACGTAATAAATAGATTCGCAGGCCTTGGTCTAAGGGTCTTTATTTCTTGAACGCAGCTTGGGTCTGTCACGGGTTCAAACCGACTCAATCTTTTTGACATCTCTATTTGTAATATCTATATTCTGTGTTTAGTCAAATGGAATTACATGAAAATGCCAATATTAATTGATTGGTGCAATTGTGTTTTATTAGAATTGAGATAAATTTTTAGAATGCTAGAGATATAAAAAAAAGGTAAAGAAAATAAGGAAGAAAGGGGGAGAAGAAAAAAGATTTTTTCTCTTATTTTTTATTATGTTTTAGTAGTTTTCTATTGTAAAATTATGATTTTACCTCTGAATTAGTTAGCTTTATCATCATATATAAAAGAATAGGGCCTGCATTGATCATTGACAAAATCTTAATGTTACCCCAACACTGATTTTCTTCTTTGGTGCAAAATGCAAAGCAGCAGAACAACTAAACACAAGGTAAGCTGAGCTGACAAGCAACACCCTGTGAGTGAGGAGAAAAATATAGAGGCTTCAGCCAAACTAACAACAATCTTTGAATGACCACTTAAATCCTGTAGAGGAATTTCTGTCTCAGGCACTACTTACTCCTGCTATGCCATATGATTTACATCCACCACTGCGCGTAAAATTGTTTGGTATAGATATATTTTCTTTTTTCTTTTTCGTTTCCTCGTGCATATTTATGGTTTTGACCCAAATTATTTTTTTCTCACTATTTTATTAATTTATCCACTGAAATCTAACTATTGTAGTAGTATGGCTCATCTTGCATCTACCTCAATGGTGGACGATATAGCAAAACTTACACTTATGCGAACCGTACAAAATGAAAAGATAGTAGTATGGGTCATCCTACATCCCATCCTACACAGAACTCTAATTGGCATAATTCCATCAATCAGTTAACAGAACAACCTGTACCTAAACCTTTTGTACAAGGAGAAAGTTTATTTCAATCATCTAAATCCCTTCTAGATGCCGTATCTAATATTTGCTATAGAGTTGCACTAATAATCTACACAGATTTTAATGATTTAAGAATAGCATTAGCCATACCAACAAATGAAAAACTTCCTGGAAGAAATATTCTAGGGAAAACAACATACATAAATTTTACTGCCATGACTTCCACTAAATATTGAAATATTCCCGTCATGCAACAAAAAATAAGCACCTCCCTCAAATTTCGAATAAGAAAAATTTTTCATGAAATATATGGTTCATTTTTCAATAAGAATTTATATTTTAAATAACTATGAGTGTCCTCCTTTAATTTCTTATTAATAGTTTTCTTATTTTAGGAAAATTCTTATTTTACTGGTTAAATAATATTTTTGTAGAATTGAGTTACTTAAGATAAAATACTATCTTGTATAAGAAAACAAAATAATGATTTTAAAAAAAATAAATTATTAATCACTATATATAACAAGATAGATATTAATTACATAAGAAGATTACACAATATATTATTCACAATGTAATATCTAATAATGAATAATTTTTATGGGTAATAAGTTTATTAAAATTTTAGTATCAATATCAAGTTTATTGGGATGAAGCACTAATTTTTGGAATAGAAAAATTTTATTAAAAAAATAGTAATATTTATTGAGATTTAGATTATAGTACTATCACACATTGAATACTATCTTATCGTTAGAGAGCAAAATAGATGTGGCCATCAAATGAAACAAAATAAGAAGCAACACTACAGTAAATAAATGCTCACAAATATTAATATTTTGAGTAATTTAAAAAATAATAGTATAATACTTTTGCAATTATCCTTTGGATTAATGCAAAAAAACAATAACTGTAAAATGAACATAATGTGATTCCCAATTGCATAGAAACAATTGATACAATTACATGTTTCAATAAAACATTACCTTCAAGCAATCATTCTTATCTCTAACATAGATATAGAGTGATTATCCAATTTGATTTAAAAATCACTAGAATGCAATGCATCTTTGGGCCAAATTATAATATTCAAGTGATTAAGAAAACATAAAATAGGTTGTAAGTCATTATCTTAATATTGGAAAGATATTAAGATACTTCAATTAATATCTACTAATCATCCTAACAAGCTTTGATGACAATAGACCCACATAATATAGATATTAGTTGTGTAATGGCATTGCAATTAATATCATGCAAATAGATAAAGATATATCAAAATTTGAAAAAAAACATGCAAAACAGTGCATGTTGCAGTGGTAGTAAAATTTATTTTACATGCTCGAGTTCATGCATTCAAATCTCAACTCTTTCTTCTTCTTCTTCTTTTTTTAATGAATATTGGAACAAAATATATTAGAAACAAAAGCTTAAATATGATTTAATACATCAAACAAAAACTTAAACCATATTTATTTTATTTCTTTCTTGAAAATAAGAAAATCACAAATAAAACAAAAAACATGTCATCATAATAGAATAAATTGACTTTACATATTGGTTTTCATTAAATCAAATAAAATGTATCTAGAAGATAAGATTTGATTTATTATCATGATTTATGGATCTAAACAATTTATAAATATAAAATCAAAAGAATTCATAAAATAACATTTCTTATGAATCTAATGATTATTCATCAATGCTATCATCAATAATGCAACATTTATTTATCTTCATAACAGGAATCTTAAGCACAAAATCATGCTCATACCATTGATTTAACAACATAAATAATTTGAATATATTTCTAATTTTAAAGTTAAATTAAGGAATAAAAAATAATTCCTTAATGGATTGCTTTTATTTGGAAAGAATCATGAAAGTTCAATAAAACTTTGATAATACATATAAATGTAAAATATTTTAATTAATTTAAGATCTTAACTTTCATAATTTTCACATAATATAATAAAATAGAAGTAATTAAATTGGAAGCTTACCCAAATCCACGAGGAGAAATTCCTTCCTTCTCTTTCTATGTGCACTCTTTGTCATGCCTCGACCCGGAAGCTATTACATGACAACTATCATGTACCCTCAAGTCATGCCCCATTATCATGAAATGTCTCACACTTAAGTATCATATACTACATTGACATATATAAAACACATGCATATATATATATATATATATATATGAAAATATATCTATCAAAATATAAAATATTTATTGTACTTTAAAAAATTTCATATAATTTGAAAGTTATTTTAGAATATCTAAATTTAAATACCATTCAACTACACAATATAAAATATTCAAAATACGTCATGTAAACCTTTGGCCTATAGACTCCAAGAGCACAAGCCAAGTTGAGAAATCTATACCAAAAATAGTATTGTAATAACAAATTTGGCCCCCTACCATAGCAATGAAATAATTGTATAGACTGTCCTAAAAGTGGCAAAGAGAAGGGGTTAGTACAATTGTATTTAGTAAATGAAGAGTAATTTGTTAGGTTTAGAGAAATTGAAATACTAAAATAATTTATTAAACTATGATTATTACTAGTGTAATTCAAAATTATGCATTTTTTAATTTGGTTTCTTTGTAAAAGTCCAAGCTACCTATTCTTTCTCAAATTATTACCTTGATCGGGATAAACACTTAAAACTATTAGTAAGTTTTGTTATAATAAAAATTATGTATATTTAAAATTATAAAAAAAAATTATTTAAAATTAATTTATATTTGAGTTTTTAAAATCAGTTTATAAAACTCATTTGTCAAATCATGGTATGACTCACTAGTGTTGGGCCAGGCAGCTACAAGATAACAATCGTGGTGTCTTTGCATTATCTTCTCTAGATGCGCTCCCCGATAATATTCTTCCTTATACTAGTTTCACTTATTGTCCAATCACCTATATGACCTTCATAAAAGTCTATCTATAAGCTATTTCATATAATACTATAACAATACCAATATATCACCAATAATTAAGATTTATAAATAACACATTTTGTTCACATCTGCTTATGTTTAGTTCAAGATGAATCTAGAAGATCACACACAATAACCATAGGCTAATAACAAATAAAATATATCATTAAATTAATTAATGATATTTTTTAAATTAACAAAAATTAAAATAACTTCAATATATTTTGATCAAATTATTATTATGTTATTTTGAATAAATTTTTCAAACAATGTATGCTAGCACTCGCATCATTAAAAAATTTTTCATTATTTTTTGGTATACCACAAATACTATTGGGTGGATTAAAAAGAAGACAATTAGAGCTATATTTCATATTATTTAGTTAATAAATAAATTATTTGTTTATTAATTAATTAATTAAATAAATCTTTGTTTGACAAGTGGATAATTGTAATTTAATCTTTCTTTAACGTATAGATGGCTTAGATTAAGTTAAGTATCAAAATTTCCCTCAAGCAGATATGTGACACACGGATAGTGGATATTAACACATATTTTATACACATGGAAGGTAAATATTTATTCACCTTTATCATATAATGATTCAATTATATGTGGTTAATATTAAATCATATGTATGCCAATAATTTAAGTAATTAATTAGCCTGATTTAACAAAATAAAAATTATTTTATTTTGACAAAATAAAGAGTAGAAAATACAATTGAAAAGAAAGAAGAAGCCAATTTTTCATTTCTACTAAAGTGTTAGCAAGAAAGAAAGAAAAAGAAAGGAAAAATTTTAGCAAATTTTCTTTTTAACTAAACACAATTAGAATTAGTTCATGAAATCAAATACAAGCCTTAAAGAAAATTGTCTTCGTAATTATCATCTAACCATTAGTATGTAAATACGTTTAAAGGCAAGCCAAAGACGATAAACTATTGCAAATACCAAAAATTAGGTACAATTTTTTAATATTTATTTATTATTTAAATTTATTTAAAGTTTTAAAACTTGTATAATTTTAGTTATGATCTTTTGAAAGCTTTTTCACACGAACTATATAACAATTGTTACCTTGGGTAGTAAAAGCCTTTACATAACGTGTCCTTACTTTCAAGTAAAAAGAGAAATATCAAGATACAAGTGAAGGAAGATAAGGAAGATATTAGAAGGCCAAGAGTAAGAAGGATTTTCTTCTCTACCTTATAGTTCTTTCTTTTATTTTTTTTATTTTTACCATGTTTTTATTACCTAAACTTCTTTGTTAGGGCTAGGGATAAAATCCTAATTAAATCTTTCATAATTTTATGTTAATTAAGAATTTTTAGACCTAATTATGGTGATTTTCATTTGTATTATGCATAAAGATTGTTATTGCATATTTAAATAATTTAGGACTATAACATTTATGATTTATGCATATAATATATTGATACAAGATTTTAAAGACCACAACAATTCTATGTACTTGATGTTTCTAATATGAATAAAGTACTAACATAATAACCACATTAATTTGATTATTATTACATGACCTTCTTGTTTTCATATTACTTTAATGCATTTTAAGAGTGACAATAATAGCCCAGACCAAGTGTTATACTTGTTTTAAAATAAATGAGTTTAAATATTAAATTCATAATCAATGAAAAACTAATATACATGATTAAATTGTATGTTAAAAAGATTTTCAAGTTACTAGAATTTCTTCATTACATAAATTTGTTATAAAAGTGATAATTAGTGGTGGATTCTTGAAATCCTAGCACCTTTGTTTTGATTGATTTTAGATTTTGTATTAGCTCTCTTGAGAAATTTTTATTTTATTTTATTTGTTGTTTTTATTTTAATTTAGTTCAACCTCAATACATTTTATTTGCTTTGCATTTGTATTAGGTTTCTTCTGTATTAGTTCATTTTAAAATTTAGTAAAAACAATATATTAATTTAACTTATTCTCTATACGATTGATCTTGTAGTAATACTTGTAATAAAAGAATACTTACAAGTTTTAATTTGAATTATAAAATACTTAAATTAAAGTAACTATAATTTAACAGAAGATAGTACTAATTACAAAGAGAAAGGTTAAACATTGTATTTTTAATGAATTCAATATCTAAATCAATAAATAGTATTTTGCTTAACTATTGGGCACAGTTGATAGAATTTCCCGTATATGAGTGTGGAATTGGGTATACGAAGAAGGCATAAAATCATTTGTGTGTAAATCTTTTTGACAATAATAATAATAATAATAATAAGAGTGAATTTAATTTAAAATTTTGGTTATTTGAATCACACTAAAAAGAAAAAAAAATAGTTTGTAGAACTTTTATGTTACACCTAATTCTTACAAGATACAATTAATTATTCAATTGTTGGTTTATAACTTAAAAAGCATTACTAAGTATGATTAACTTCACTATATACCTGGGATATTTTTTGGAGCCCGATCTGTGAACCATTTTAACAGAGAATTGTGTGCAGTGGACCCTTTTCCAGGCTTGCGTGATCTAGGCCACGTTTTGATGCTAGTTTTTAGGCTTTAATTTGTGGGCCCTTGACAAAGATTGAATCAAATTGAAGGTTTTCTTTTTTTTTTTTTTTTTGGATTTAAATTGAATGGTTCATTTAAGTTAATGACTATCTTTAATGCTATATTTCTTTGGCAACTAGTTGATAACAATTTTAGTGATTGTTCGACTGGTTTTAGTTGATATTTAAGTAATTACCATATTTGCCTATGAATAGTTAAATTGTATAGTATAGAAAGATATCATTATTGAATCATCGGCTATACTTTCTCCCATTAAGATATTTCATAGAGGGGTGAAATAGTTATCAAGACAGTATTTTTGCCGCCTTAATGATCAATTTTCTTCTTTAAGACGTTTGAAGGAAATCACTACAATAGATTACGGGAAAAGTCTATGATGCGGTGGATTTTCTCCACCTTGGAGATTGTCTAACTCTCACAAATCAAAAGTTATGAGAGAGAGCGAGAGATTGTATTAAGCATGAGTTGAGGCGAATAAAGTATGTCGCATTGCTATTCTCAGTACACTCACAAGTGAATTAAATGATGTGTTTTCCCATTTCAATAATGTACATGAAATATGGGCTTAAATGAAAAGGAATATACATGTCAAAGCCCAAAAGTATTTGTCAATTTTCTACGCTTCAAAATGATAGAAGACAAGGAAGTCCCATCAAATATTCAGGACTCATCTGACTTGCATTTATTGGTCAAAAAATTTTGGAGAAAAAAGAAGAATATACTTCATGATCCATTTGCTGGTCAATATGGTATAAATCACATTGTAGGAACAGTCTGAATAGTGTCTGCACCACCTATTGCGTTTACTTTATGAACGAATATGTAGAGGAAGATACAGATCATGAATTCCTACGTGTATGCGGAAGTGAAACTTGGGATCGTTGATGCTGAAATTTTGATCATAGGCCCGAGATTAAGCCCGATCCGCAGCGACAACATTTTTCCTGGAAGGTAATGTATAACAAGTGGCCTCAAACCGTTCTTTTCCTTCTTCAATCGTGGATCGTGATTGAAAGGTATGAGTAGACTCCACACAAGGTCCAATTGCGTGCAAATCTTAACTTAGCTCACAGGGGGACCTTAGCCCAAAAGAAATTTCTATGAAAATATATTTCGTTCAGGAATAATATTTTTAAATTTGTATATATATATATATATATATTTATAAAAACTTAATACAAAATTTACACAAAATTTATATTAAGATTGATATTCATTATCAAATTTACTTAAACGAATTTTTAAATTTGCTAAATATGTGCATATATTAACAATTTTTTTTTTGTCTTTTCAATAATACTCGTACTTTTATAAAATATTAAATTTAACTACTAATATATTTAATTAAATTAATAAATTTTTATGATTAATTTAAAATAAAATATATCACTCACATAAAATTTAAATATACAAAAAATAAAAAATAATTACGATAACTTTTTTAAAAAAATACATAATTATTTTATAAATTTACACATAAAATATTTTAAATCTAAAATAAAACACTATAAAATAATAAGTGCTTATTTAACCAAAATATATATCAATCTATTACAAAATTACAAGATAATAGACCATAAAAAGTTTAGAGTTGTGGAACTATAAAATCAAAATAATGCCATTTTGATGTTATACTAATATCAAAATGACATCGTTTTAGTACTTTTATTAGGAAAAAATATATATTTAAAAAAC
>CP135580.1:5816508-5854632 GCA_032401905.1 Swietenia macrophylla | reverse complement strand
GTGCATTAGTATAAATAATATTATAATATTATTTATACTAATGCACGAAAGATCATACATCTTAAAACTCTCTTTTATTGGCATTTAGTGTTTCCGTTAGTGGGGCAACTTTTACCACTGCATGCATGCTGCTACCAGAGGTTGTCACAACCGATGAGATTTATGCATAGTTTTTGTACTGAATTAAACACACGTGTTCATAATAGTCACTTTGTATTCTAGAATGCATGAGTGTAATGAACTCATACAAAGGTAGCGGATGATCTTTCGGCTGCACAAGCATCAACGCACTCGATCTATTCGTATGACATAAATAGGATAACATGCCCACATACATCAATATAGTCAGGTAGTGCGTACGACAGAGATGATCATCCACCCCCAGACGCATCAGCCCATTGCGATGATTATGGAGCTTTCGAAGTTCTACCATAAGCGTTACATAATAATTTTGATGTCGTGCAAGAGATTATGGAGCTTAAAGCTTCTACTGATGCACATGGACAGGATTTTCGTGCATAATAATAGGATATTAGTTTCTAACTGGACCAAATAGTAGCGTTCATGCAAGTATAACAATTGTACTTCCCGTTTTATAACAGTGATAGTGGAGTAATTCCAATTAATACGTCGGGTTCAACTCAAGTATTACATATTACATTACTTTGGCTAGTATACTTTTTGTATAACAATTATAACATGTGTCATTCTTTGTGCAAAGTATAATTCTATATAAAATTTTATAACATGTTTTAGACTGGCGTCAAATATGAGGAGGAAACAACCCACATCTATCATTGAAATTAATCGTTCGTGCTATGCTTAGGGATCCGATACACGATGTACAAAGTCAATTTGGTACAATATACATAAAGGGCTCTCACCATCGAGCACCTTGAACTGATACCATTAAGTGGCATCATGGGGGGCTAGCAATCAACTCCTTGCCAATGTATAACGAGTAGTGGGTGTCCCTTTATCTCGTTGTTATATATGATAAGCTTTACGAATAGTTTACGCAATGGATAGAGAATCCGAATTCGCCTATAGTGACGAGCGCTACCCATAACTTCAAATAGGAAATTTGGACGACAGTGCCTGGTTGGAGAATATGGTAAGTAATACAATGTAGTATTCTACTATAGATAGCCACAAAACCTAATACTAACCTGTATATTCTTTATTTTGTTGGTAACATATTGATGAGAATCTATTTATGGTGCCCCACGACAAGAATTTTGTTCGATTTTGATCTCCCATTATTGAAAAAATCCTTTCATCGGAATTATACGTAAATGTGGTAATGTGTAATTTCTTTGTGCGTAAATCATTTAAATTTCCATTCCCTGACGTCCTTTATATGACAATTGCACTCAACACTTTAATTTGCATGTCAGGATAGTTAAGATTTCAAAATGTTTGGAGGCTAAGAAAATTCTAGAGGAAAAGTTTTCTTTTCTTATTGAACAAATGAAGACGCCATACACTATTTATTCTGAGAATCTAACTAAAAGCTACCAATAAATATCTTCTTAACAAATTGCTAAAATTACGAAATTTAGTTACAACTAATTTGCCGTTAAACCTATTAATTAACTAACAAAAACACCAGCTAGCACAAGTAAGCTAACTAACTAAAACTTTCTACACTCACTATAAAAAAAAGTCATCTGTGTAATGAAAAATATTTGTTTTTATAAATATATTATTTGTCCATAAATATATTAAGTGATGAAAAAATTGTCAGTACTCGTGTCACATTTGCCACAGCCACAATATGAATATTTTGAGACTAATAATTTTGTCTCTCTATATTTTTATGCAGTGTTTGTTTTATATGTTACTTTAACATATTTAGTGATTATTTATTTTGTCAATAGTAATTTAAATAATAATAAATTTATATGTCACTGTTAAACATTTAGTGATAATATATAATGTCATTATTAATATAAAGAATAATGGTTAAATATGTCTCAAATCATATAATATATAAAATTTGTTTTGTCGTTAACAATAGAAACAGTAACTATTAAATGTGCCTCTAATATTATAATTACTAATTCTTAATTTTGTCATTAAAATAATATCGTTTTGTGTCACAAAAAAATTAATTAATTTAATTATTTCATCAATTAATATAAATAAGAATATTAATCTTTAAAATCATTAATGTGACAACATATATTAAGTATCATCATTAAATAATAAATTATTTAAAAAATAAATGTAGTTAAAATATTTTTCTAATATAAATAAAAATATTTAGATTTATTTGTTTCATATTATCAATAGTTGATGCAATTAAATTTAAAAACAAAATAAATTCAAAACCATTCACTATTTCTCATAATATCTAAGTTCCATAGGATCCAAAGTTGTATACTAACTAGGATTTTTAAGTGTATTAATTTATCCTATTTTACTGTCTAATACATGCCAAAATTTCTACAAAGGTGGAATTAATTTCTTTTATTGTCATGGCCTAGACCATAAATCCAACCATGTAACAACCATCACACACCCATAAGAATTATCCTTCACTGATCATTCATAGAATATATAAGACCTATAATATCTTATAAGCATAAGACCATATGTCATATATAATATTTACAACTAAAATAATTCAGACAATCTAATAATATTTACAAATATTTCGAATCTCTTTTACAACATTTCTATATATAGCTACGGAAAATATTATATACTTAATAATTCTCTCACAAAATGCTTGCCACTGGTTAATTGTTTAGAATGGGAACCATGACCTTTTTAAAAATGCCTTATTTGAAAATGTTTTAAAAATGAAAGTAAATAAGTAAGTAATCACTTAGTGAATAAATAAATGGTACTGAACTAAAATTTTAATATTGAAATAAGAGTATCATATATAGAAAAATATATTTTATAAAATTAAATCAATTATTTATAATCAACAATTTATAGAAAACATTCTTACATCTGTTACTGTGGATATTTCAATTAAGTTTGGGTTTACCCGAAAACTATCCCCTGAGATATCTAATAATAGTTCTTTGATTAGCATTTCGAGATTTGTTAACAAGAATTTTTACATATTATATAATAAAATTATTGAGCCTACTCATTAGTATTAGTTTGGATAGGGAGTGCAGTGTCAAGTACTTTACTATCTGGCGCCTACTCCTTATAAGCGATAAAAAGAAAATAATCACTTCTATACTTTATCTTTAGTAAGGGAGAAAAACGTATATATTAACACATCATATATTAATATCTGTACACAAATACACCTACAATCGAGCACTTACACCAAGTCATAAATCACGAAATTATAAATATAATTTCACATCATATTCATATGTATACACCTATAAATAACGTATATAATTCTAAATAGTTTTTTATAAATTTATTCTTATTCAGATATCTCAAATTTATATTTATAAAGAAATTCATAAATTCAAAGTCATAAAACAATTAAACATTTAAATTTATTTTGTCATAAAATATTTAAAATAAATTTATATTTATAAAATATTTAATTCATATAATTAAAAAATATTTAAAATACATCCATCTACTTACTGTTTATGAGAGGGTCAGCACTTCCATGTCTTGTTTCGTCGCTATATAGGATTTCTTGCTGTTGTATCCTTCCTTACATAAAATTTATTCATACACAAACTAATTAACATACTATATTTATTCTAAGTAATGTGATCATGATGTGTCATGCAATGTATATGTTTCTTAGTTGACATTTATCGAAGCATGTAGTAATGGTTTTTTCATTCAACATGTCAAAACTATTTTGTATTCCCATCATTCATTATTTGATTTTATTATGCTAATTCTTATTTGAATAACTTACTACACATCCAAATCTATATCAGGTTTCTAACTCTATTGTTTAATATTCAAAACATATACCAATGTAATATTAAAATTTACTCTATAAACATATACCAATTTATCAAACGACTCTACACATACAATAAGACTTCTTTTTTCAACAAAAAGTCAAGAAATGAAATAGATGAACTCATCTCAGCCAAACCAAAGCTTTGATACCAATTTTAATATGGATCTTTAACAAATCCAACAATGTCAACAGGTCAGTAAAGTATGAATCAAATAAAGAGAAAATATTCAAAGTAGCTAAGATAGATTTACGACATAAAGGTAAAGCCACTAACTAAATAAACCACCACCTAAATTTCAGCAATAAGAGAATTTAGGATGAAAGTTTATTCAAACTTGAAAAACAAGCTTAATATTTTAATTTTTTTTACTTTTCCAGTAGAAAAACTTCCCCTTACAGAGCATTGAAAACCTTTATAAAGAAGTACAAGTTAAAATAACATTAAAATGTGCTCCAAGATCAAAAGCAATGACAATTACTTAACATATAAGACAATCTTAAAATAAAAAATGGAGACAAATGCCTTGTTGATGTACAAATTATCTTGGCCTAATATTGCAACATTTGTAATCAACCTTTTATCCTTCGTAAATACATTCTTAGACCTAGCATATGACTTGAGCTTACTTGCTAGAACTTTTAAAGTCACATAAAAGAGATAAATGATAAAAAAATACTAATTAATTTAAATTTTCTTAATCTTGTCAATTTTTAACTTTTCGCTCTAAATAAATATTTTTCTGATTTATTTCATGTAAGTGATGTGGCAATCAATCAACTGAGGTATTATTGGCCCAAGTGATCATGGTTAAAGTCACAATGATTTTTTTGTTTATGTGCTAATTGAACTTATTATAAGGGTAAAAGATGAACTATAACTTAATTAGTTTTTCTAGTATGTTTAGGAATGCCACATATATATATATATATTTTAATTAATCACTTTTTCCTATTTATTTTAGAACTTTTATTCTTAGTTATTTTAGATTAGATTTTATATGCCTACTTGTTTTAGAAAGACTTTTAATCCTAGTTGTTTAGGATTTTAATTGTAAACCTTACATAAAAGGACTTAAACAATATTGTAATTAGAGAGATTAAATTTTATTCAATTAAAATTAAGAGTATTGCTCTTCTATTTCATTTTTCAAAGAATTTTGTAAATTTATCAAGAAGTTTTTATTTTCGTATTCAAATCTTTTCTTATATTTTTGGTTCATGATTAGTGAATTATTGGATCAAGATTTTTATCGTTAGTTCTTGATTCTTTTAATCATTATATCAAAGTTTTTTAATATAAACTTAGTAAAAATTTTAGCTTTCTTAGAGTTTCAAAATTAATATTCTTAGAGTTTACTTCACTAAGCTTGCATTGCTACTATTTGTTCCAGAGATAACAAAGCTTTTTTATTGTGGAAGGTACAAAAGTTGTATTTTGAGAAAGAAAGACTTGGTTTGAAGACTTAACACTTAGGCCTTGTTAACATTGGTCGATGATTGGTAGTTTAAGTAATAAAAGTAAGCAAGGCTACTAATATAAGTGTAGAAAAAGTATTTGAGATAGAAAATAGTAAAAATACCTAAGGAGATAAGGTAATTGTATGCTATTAAGATGAGGTAGAATTACTATGTGATTTAGGAACATTTTGAATAACAAGAATTAAAGACAAAGGCATTAAAAAGCTAGGATTTGAAGTTTTAGAAATGGAAGAATAAGAGATTTTAGAAAAAGGAAAAGTTGTTTCATCAAATATGACATGCCTAGCTATGTAAACTTTCCCAGATTCTGTATGAAGATATTTGTATCCCTTGTGTAAAAAACTATAACCAATGAAAACATATTTAGTGGATCAAAAAGAAAGTTTATGTTTGTTTTAAATTTAAAGGAAAAGAAAGCAAGCATAACCATAAACTTCTAAGAAGGAATAATCAAGAAAAGAATAAAAAAGAAAAGAAAAATGAGATTTGTTTCGCAATGATTCATTAAGCATCTTATTTATCAAGAACATAAAGGTGTGAAAAGTATTCCACCAAAAATTAAGAGGAATAGAGGCTTGTGACAATAGTGTTAATCCCAGCTCTACTATATGTCTATATTTTTTTTTCTCGATTACTCCATTTTGATGGAGTGTATGTGAACAAGAGTGTTGATATGTAATGTCAAGTTTTTTTTAAGCATAGAACAAAAGCTAAAAACTCACAACCACCATCAATTTGTGAACATTTAATGGTTGTAGAAAATTGATTTCAACATGAAATCTTAAATGATGAAAAATTATGACTACTTCTGACTTCAGCTTTAATAGGAAGATCCATATGTATTAAGAGTAATGATCCAGAAAACTAATATAGAATCGAAAACCTTTTTTAGATATGTAGAACTTATATTTAATTTTTAAAACTTTTTGAGATACATTACATATTCTTTTGTGGCATGTTATGCTTTTTTATGCATATAAAAATATCATATTAAGCATATGCATACGTAATTGACATGGAATCGAAGCATAAGATATATAGTATTTCTTTGTCTATACTTAAGTATTGAATTTCATGATTTTAGGATATATTTATGTTGTACAATTATTAAAAATCTTAGAAATGTAATAATATGATTTTATAAGGATATTTTTGTAAATTTGTGAAAAATTAGTTATTATGAGTAAAAATAGAAATACAAACTTTATTAAGATTATTTTTGAAATTTCACTTTTAGATAAGGATAAACTTTAAAATAGGCCACATGTATTATGAGCCTAATCTATTTAGTTTAGGTCTAAACTTATTTTTTATCAAATTCTACAAATCTCTACAAATTTTTTCATTTTTCTACCTTTAACTAAGGGTAACCAAGTCATATATTGAAATTTCACAATCTATTATATTAATAACCAAGTTATGTATTGACATATAAGTTCAATTATTATAATTGTTGGTAAAAAAAAAAAAGGTGTATTTAAGGCATTTTTTTGCCCACTTTTTCATTTATCCAAATTTTAACTTTTACAAGTTTTTACAATTTTCTCTCATCTTTCTCTACCGTTTCTCTCATCTCCAACTATTGAAGAACCACCAAAACACTTTAGAAAATTTGTAGAAAAATCTTATAAACATAATCAACCAAGAACCAAACCATAAACACTTAGAAAAATTCTTGATTCCAATTAGTTCTATTGGAGAAAAATTTCAAGGAAGTATACTCTGATGAAGATTTTGGTGAGTTTTTTAAAATTTATTTTAAACTTAAAGTCATGTTAGAAATATATAGGAAGTATGAAATAAATGATAAGTTAAAGAAACTTAGTATAACCAAAATTTGGTGTATGCGTGTATTATTTGCATTGAAAGACTGAAATATATCTTAACATGCATTAAACATAAACTTAAGTTTATTTAAGTATTTCATCAAATACTTAAAATGCCAAGTGTGCATACATCTTATATATGTAAAATTTCCAACCATGGATGAGTTTTAATCATACATAAAGCATAGATGATGAACATATACCTCCAATTTTGTGAAAGAATCACAAGTTACACCATTAATTGCTTAGAAAGAAGTTTGGCTAAATTTGGGAGAAAATCTAGGGTTATGGAATTTTTCATACTTTAATTTGGTAAAGCAAGCCCATATATGTACTTAAAAATATTCATGCTTTTTAGCCCTCAACTTTAATTAAAAATTGAATAAGTGTCATGGACAAAATAACAATTATGCAATGAAATCCATTTTATATATTTAAGTTTGTGCATTTAAATACAAGGCATTTACTTAACTTTTAAGTAAATATAATTAAGTATATCTTTATAGTTTTAGTGTAATTATCTAATAATTATACAGATGCATTTAGGTCTATCAACAATTCAAATCATTAATTCGACTACATACTTTACGTTAAATTATATTTTAATGCAAAATTATGAAAATTCTTCAAGCACTTTAAAGAATTTATAAATATATATAACATCTACATGTATTTATTGTGACCTAAATATTATTTTAAAAATACTTGTTTTGTTATCTATAATATTTTGTCTCCTAAATATTTCTCTCACTGCTTTTGGTTAACAATGTAACCATATATAGGTTCACTATGGAATAGTTGTGAATTTATTTCATACTTTTTGATTTTCAAACTTTTTGAAAGTTCAACTACTATAGTTAACATCTAACAATACATCATAACTCCTTAATCAGAATCAAGTTATACTTTATCAAATTTTATCCAAATTGCATATAATATGTGGGGAAAATCCTTCTATCGTCCAATTCTAATTGAGTAAGGGTTTTTGATATATAAAAAATTTGTACTGATATAAATATGAATCACCGATTAATATAGGACTTGGCACCAAGAATTTTTTCATGTAGCATTTAATTATTTTGACCAGAGATTTACTATTTTAGCTATTTATTAATATTCATTTAAAATCTCAAATTTAGATCGAGTTAATAAGATCCTATACATCGAGCCAATGGATCTCTTCTTAACCATCATCTATTTTCAAATATACACAACACGTGACCAATCTAACTTTATTATATAAGATATTATTAGTCTCATACTTATACATCATATGAACTGCGTGCATCTATACTAGATTTGACTATGATATCTTAGATTAAAGGATAACATTATATACTAGTACAATTATACGATAAATCACTAATTACATACAATGCCATTTGATTTATCGTTTTGTGGTCATATTTAAAAAAGTAGTTCTTTAACTATTTAATGTTTTAATAACGTGACTATTAGATTATCCTATTATCTCATGATATTTACCAGAAATATTCAATATATTTATTATATGATATCGTTACCCATTCAGTATCATCTACGTAGAGAATACTTTTAATAATTTTGTTTTACAGTTAAATAAATATTAGGACAATTCACAAATACTTTATTTACATGCATGACTAAATAAAGTAAATAGCCTATATTTGTGAATAAAAATCTCTTTATTTCATTAATATATAATTTATATATAAGACAAAATATTCTTAAAGTTAATAACACGAATGACTCGTAAGGCATATCCTAACATATATATATGGTGGAAGAATTATGGATTGATGATTGTATTAGTATTCAAATTTTGTTAGGGATATGTAAATGATTATATGTTTATGTCAAATGAAAAATTTTCATGTAATATGGTGATTAAGGTGAGATGGATTTTAGCATAAAAAATATTGATTTTATGGGTTTATTTGGTATATTTAATGATGATTTTTTTAGATCAAACATTATATGTTTAGTAATAGTTATAGAAAAATTAATGCATTATGTTGGTATAAATTTGTCATATGGCAATTTCATTATTCTTGAGTAAATTTTAGTGTTAAATTGATATATATTTTGAGTATAACAAAATTTGTATTAGAAGTTTGATATGGTAACAAATATGAAGTATTTATATCTATCAACTTTGTAAAAATAATACGAATTTTGGTCAGTAATTGTTGGTAACAATGAATTTTTTGAAGTAACTTTTAATGATTGAATTTGGTGAGATATGTTTTGTATATTGACATAAAGAAGCTAAGTGTTAGTGATATGAAGGTGGTATAGTGTTGATATATTATATAAAAATTATAACTAGATGGCTCACTAAACATAAACTAGGAGCATATGCATTTTACACATTTCATCAAGATTACATATTTAGAATAAATACAGTATATTAATAATTTGTGCATAAATAAATTCTATATAGGTGGTGAAATAGTAGCAAGAGATTATGCTTAATAAGGAGATTAAATTTAGAAATGCTGATCCTCCTATGAATTGTGAGTAGATAGATAAATTTTTAAATATTTTTAATGATATTAATTTAAATATTTTATGAATATAAGTTTATTTTCAATACTTTTCAATAAAATAAATTTAAATGTTTACTTATTTTATAAAATTTGAATTTATGAATGCTTCATGAATATAGATTTAAAAATATTGGAGTAAGAGTAAATTTACTAGAAAATATGATTTAAAAATTTGTGTACAAAACCTGTGAATGTATGATTTAATAAATATGATGTAGAGATGAGTTTATAATTTCATGATTTATGATTATGGTGAAAATGCTTGATTATGAGTGCATTTGTGTATAAATTTATATTTGTATATATATATATATATGTGTGTGTGTGTGTGTGTGTGTGTGTGTATGTGTGTGTATTTTTGTCTTTACTAGAAGAAGGAGAAAGAAAAAAGTTATCTATTTTTACCTTTATCGCCTAACATGTGATAAAGGAAAGATTATTACTAGATATAGTTAATGTTTGATACGCACCTCTTATTCAGGCCAACACTAATAAATGAATTAAATGACTTAATTTTTATATAATTATGTAAAATAACTTGTTAGAGAGTTTCAAGATGTTTACCAAAAGCACACTAGGATATGTCTTAGGGAATAATTTTTGAACGAGTCCAAATTTTTACTATATCATCCACAAATATTATATAATAATATTTTTCAATAACTTGTTTAAAAATAATGAATGAATGAAATTTTATAAATAGTTAGATATTTAAATATAATACTTTTATTCTTGTATTGAAATTTAGTTTACTATCGCCATCTATTCGTTAGGTTATTACTCACTTTTTTATTTTTTAAAAATATTTTCATGTTAGACAACTTTAAGAAGGTCGTAATTCAAATATCAGTCAATTAATTTTGTGGCAAACATTTTGTTAGATAATTATTTAGGTATACAATATTCTCTATAATTATGTATAAAAATCTTATAGAAAAGATCCAAAAATTTTGTAACGTTATTTGGTTGTTTAAAATATTTTATTTGTAAATATTATATGTGTTATGTGATTTTAGATATATATGATACTATAGGCCTTACGCATTTGTGTGAATTACCAATAGAAGAAAATTCTCACGAGTATGTGTTAGTTGCTATGAGCTCGAATTTGTAAATCGGGGTGTGACACTATAAGTTAACATGTATAAGCTTAAAAAGAGTTGAAGTGTTGAAAGTAAAAACTAGAAAATGAAGTTCTTGGATTTTTCCATATTGATAAGCATTGTAGAAAGTTAAACTCTTAGTTTTATTGACATGAAATAAGATCTTACAAGGATGGCCAAGCCTTTGATGTAGAATGTATAAAAAGTTCATATTTCATGCAACAAAAGTTATAGAATAGTAAGAAGACAAGTGACAATTGACTTTATTTCTACTTAAACTAATAGTTAAATATTGAGAATTCAAAAAGTCATTTAAAGTACAAATAGTTTGTGACAAATCAATATGAAGAATTAAAAGTATAGACTATGACATTAAAATCATATTTTTTGAGATAGATAAAACACTAATATTTGGCATTATCAGCCTATATAATCCCTTTATCGCAATTTTCCTCAGTAGCGATGCCTTATTTTCTTGTCCTTAACAAAACAATTATTACCAGAAAATTTAATGATTTTTTTGTTGTCACAAAGAAGCTTAGATACACAAATTAAATTCTTAGTATTTCTTGGAACATATATCATATTTTTAAATATAATTTGGTAATTTTGTGTAAGGTTTGATATTTTAAAGAACATTTTCATAATACTGACATATGTGATTCTTAAACCTACCTCATTTCCAATTATCAAGCTTTCAATACCTATAAAATCTTTATGCACATCAAAGTTCTTAACATCATTTGTCAAATAATGAGTAGCTTTGTTGTCAATACACCATTCATCATCAATTGAACTATCAATGTTTGCCATATATGCTACCTTAGTTATTTGTTATTGTTTCTAAGAATTTTGCTGGAAGACTATTAAAAATGTGGATTTTGAGATGGTGCTTGCATATGTGCCTGATTAAACCTACAAAAACAAGCTACAACAATATGACCAATTTTGAAACAACTCTAGCAAGTTGGCTTGTTGTTGCCTTGACCAAAGTTTTGCCTCTTCCTCCTAAAAAACCTTTTCCACCTTGAGGATTTTCGAAAACAAAGTTTCCCTACCTTGATTACCAAAAGCTAAGTTTGGATAACTTTGTCGTCCTTGACTATAGCCTCCATTGATCTCATATTTCGTTGATTATGCTTAGAAGCATAGTTAACTTGAATCTCAATGGCAAGAACATTATTTTATTACTCTAAATGACATTCATGAGTCAATAAAGAAAGTAAAGAACATATAGATTCATATTTTTACCTCTGTTAGGTATATGGATAGCCACTAAGTTATATTTAAAACCTAAACCTCCAAGAAGATAATTTATCAGATCTTTACCAGAAATTATAGTTCTAATAGTTGGTAAGTTATCTGCAATACTTTTCATTTTTAAGAAATACTCAGAAATGGTTAATGACTCCTTTAATGACTGCAATTGAATTTTCAATTGTAAGGTTTTTGCCTTAGATTGTGAACCAAACTATTTCTTTAGAATAGTTCAAATATCAAGTGAAGATTTACATTCAATTACTAAGCTTATAATAGCTTCATTCATAGAAGAAAGAAGCCACCCGAGAAGAAGCTATTCTTGTCTCTTTTAAAAAATGTACTTTATATTTTCACGCATCTGACCGTTGATTTCATTAGTTATGAATCTTTTTGGTGTGATCTTATTTCCATTAGTAAAGTCTTCAAGGCCATTACCTTTGATTGGTGGTAAAACTTGTAACTTCCAAACCAGGTAATGGAGTCCATGACCTTTAGTGGAAAAGCAAAAGTAAAGGAATTGTTTGAAGATGAAGAAAATAAGAGAGATTCAAACAAGCCACTAGATCAGTTAATCCTAATGTTTTGATACTAAGTTAAGATTTCAAAATGTTTAGAGGATGGGAAAAGTCTAAAGGAAAAGTTTTCTTTTCTTATAGAATAAATAAAGATGCACTATACTATTTATACTTAGAATGTAATTGAAATCTATCAATAAATATCTTCTAACAAAATGGTAAAAATTTATAATTTAGTTACTACTAATTTGCTATTAAACCAACTAATTAACTAACAGAAAAATCAATTGGTATAGCTCGGCTAATTAACTAAAATTTTCTATACTCTTCTTTATAGCTAATTAGTTATGTTGTACAAGCTTTGAATTCCCTAGACTAACAATTCTACTTGTATTTGATCAAGTATTTAACTGTGTTGAATTTTTAACTAAGTCGGCAACTAAACTTCAATCTTTCTTCTTTCTGTATTGGTTTTATGCTATTGCTAAATTGAAAGTATTTGAGTTTTTAAAAGATTTATTTAGTTAAACTTCACCAAATTTAATAAATTTTCTTTAATTAATTAAGGCAAATAATTACAGTATAAAAAAAATAAAGAAGACCACAAAATTTTAACGTAATTCGAATTTTTTAATCATACATCTACAAGGTCTAACTTAGAGAATAATAATCTACTAAGAAAATAATAATTACAAATACTAATAGATTTAAACAAAATAAAGACTCCCTCTTATATTTGCCATCATAGTCTTGAATATTTTTAAATAGTTTTATT
This sequence comes from Swietenia macrophylla, assembly GCA_032401905.1. NCBI lineage: Eukaryota > Viridiplantae > Streptophyta > Magnoliopsida > Sapindales > Meliaceae > Swietenia > Swietenia macrophylla. The sequence goes on along the minus strand of CP135580.1, from coordinate 5,841,239 downwards.
TAACGAGATCTTTCACCTTAATATATTGAATTCCCTTCGACTTAATCTAATAAGATCCTCTTGCTAATCATTGTTGAACTCCCTTTAACAAAATAGGTTTTTATCTTGACAATACTTAGAAACATTCTCTTTAAATTTATGAAACTAAATATTATAGACTCATAATATGCATTAAGCTATTTTTCTTTTTAGCTCACAAAAATAATATAAAACAATTTGAAAAATACAATAGAAGGAAATAAGAAAAATATATAGCATCTCTCCCTTGATTTGGCATTCAATACTTTCTCTTGGCCACTAGACGAAATAAAATAACAAAACATATAAATAGTACAAGTATAACCCTAGTTGTATGTGAAATTATTTTTTAAATCAAATAAGAATGGACTTTCTTAAACAAAAAGATTCTTTCCTTAATGGAATAGGTCTCTATTTAGTTAATTATTCTTTTTCTCTTTTATTTTTAAAATACATCTTAAAATAAATTTTCTAGATAAGTATAAATAATCACATTCTCTAATAAGACTAGAAAAACTAAAAATTCTCTCATTGTAAAAATAACAAAAATGTGAAATGAACAGTATGCGTATGATAAATAGTCACCTACAACAACTGACATAGCATGTTGCAGCATGATTGGCAACATAGTTTTTCAAAGAATACCAAAAATACTAAACTTAACAATTTCCTTGTTTAGCATTCTTTTAGCAAAACATGTTCAACAAATGTATTGAGAGGATGTTACATAACACAAAAACACATGTAATCAAATACTCAACAATCAAAATAAATACTACCTCTAAACAAGCAACTAAATAATGCACTCTAGAAATTTAAAACACATTCTCCTTAAATATGAAATCCCTTTAAATATTATATACTCTCCCTTTTGACCACAAAGTGCCAAAACCAAACTAAGATCAACTAATCATAACAAACATAAATATATTTGGCACAAATAAAAAGATAACCAAAGCTAATGAAAGTATCAATTATCCAGCAAAGCATAATAGAAAAAAAATGCGAATAGGCAATAAAAAAAAGCAAATACAATAAAAGAAAATGAATTTTGTCATCTATAAAGTATAGAAAATAGATTAGCGAAGATGAAAAGATCATCTCAATGGTATAAATGGCATAGTTTTCTGCCTTTTGGTTAAAAGAGGTTTGGAATAAGCAAGAACTGAATGTTGCATTTTTGGAACTAAAGCAGTTAATGTTGGAGCAACGGCTATTGGAATAGAAAGTTTAGGCAGAATGGGTTTAGTGTTTGGTATTGGAACAAATGCAGTAATCAAACTAAGCACTATAAGTTGTGAAGGTTAATCATATAGAGTTAAAAGTAGCAACAAGCATAAAAGGCTGTAAAGATTATATTGGCGAAGCTAAAGGGGTTCCAAACATTTGAGTAAGCCATATATTTTTAATATGAACAAGTCATTGGATAGTGTCAGTGTGTTGTTCAATAAGAGTCTCCTGCCTATTTGCAATCTAGTTAAGCTCTTTCTTTACCATGTTTTTCAAAGCAAAATCAATTTAGCTCAAATTTGAACTCAAAATTGATGCAAATTATTCCTTACCAATTATAACCAATAATTACTTAAGGTCATAAGAAACTACGCTGTAACACAAAGTTAAAGACCAATTTGTAATAGTTATTAAGTATAAGGCAAAAGAAAGTGATTAGAAAGGAGACTCTCAAATTTGTCTCAATAAGCCATGGTGTGATAGAATTAGTCAATTTAGAGGCCAACATATCAGAAGTTCTAGGAGGTATATTCAAAATAACTCCTCGCCAAGGTCATCACAACCAAAATACTTGTCAATCACACTAAGAAAGAAATCATACTTTTGAAGCCATGGAAAGTACTGAAATTTAATTTTAGATGACAGATTGGCATAAAACTCATTGACAATAGTCTCAACTTATTGAAGCCTCAACTACACTGCAATATCCAAATTATTTTACTTGCAGCATTCTTTCACTAATGCATTTTCATCTAGTTATAGGCAAACAAGAATTCTGATTTTCCACAAAGAAGAAATGATTTAAATAAGCATTAGAAATATGAAAAGAAGATTCAAGAATTAAGTCTTTCCCTTTTCGCTGTAGAATAGAGGGTCTTACCTTAGATGAACTTGTAGCATTTTTTTTGTTTTGTTGGAGTAACCAATATTGGCTTATGAACTATTGTGACATGAAGAGGAAGTGGTGTTTGTCATTGGTCTCATCATCATCCTTGCACTCTGATGACCTTAATTTAAATGATGTCTATAAAGGAAAACTAGAAACCTCAACTTTGCTTGATTATTTTTGACAAATGATGTAATAGATGGCATGTTGGCATTTTAAAATTAAATAGAATCATAAAACAAGCAATTAATGCATTGGTTATTTTGCCAATTGAATTCGTGAGATGGTGCATATATAATAATAATAATAATAATAATAATAATAATAAAAGTTTTGCTTTAGGATTGAAATCAAAAATTGGGATTAGAAAACAAAAGAAGAAGTCGAGAAAGAAAAGAAGTAAAAAAAAAAAAAGAAAAAGAAAAGGAGGAAAAAGAGAAAGAAAAAAATTAATGGCAGATTGAAGCAATAATGTAGGAAACATATTTAGAAAGTTGAAAATATAGCTTGAAATCGAGTGGGTGATACAGTAATGAAATTAAGATATTTATATCTTTATATTTGTAATGTGTATTAAATTTTAAATAAATTTTAATAGTTAATTTTTTAATCCTGTATATTTTAGGAGCAAATATAGTGATAGAAAACTTCAAAGATCCTAAAACTTTTCAAAAGTGATTATTAGATTATGAGTGAATATTTTTCTAGAGTTATATATATTTTAGTATAACAATTGTATTGCATTGAAATTCTTATGATTATAATTGTTCACATGCTTGATAAATTTAATAGGAACTGAGAATTTGACATCTTTGACATATGTTTGATATATATATATAAATTGTGAAAAAATGACGTGAGTTGATTATGAGCCTTGGTAAGAATAAAAGGCTACGAGTATGGTTATGATTGCCTAAATGAGACTATGAGGTCATCGGGTATGTATATGATATGATTATTGGGTTCTGACGAGAATATGAGGCCATGAGGTATGAATTTGATTGCCCAGACGAGAATATGAGATCATTGGAGTATATATTTGTTTGGGCGAAGATTTTCTGCCAAGTATGATATAATTTATGAATAATTATTAATATGAAATAATTAAGTTTATTGTGAAAAAATTGTTTAGCGTGTAATTGATGTATGAGTGATGTATGGGTTTAAAATAGTTGCATAATTATTTATGAAAAAAATATTTTCTTAAAAAAGTAAATCCAATCACTGAACCACAAGTTCATCATTTTTCTATTTTTTTTTATTTTCTTTAGGTTTCATAGGATTTGTGCAATGTGCAATTGACATTTGAGGTTGGGACCACTAAACGTGTACTGAATGAATTATTTTGTGAGCATATCATATTTATATATACATATGTAAAAAATCACACATGTATAAATAAATAATGCATATATGTTGTAATAGGGCATAGATCCTTAATATTTGGCAATAGTAGAGGTCTGAGATTGTTTATGCAATTTTTCATCGCATTTTATTACATAAAAGTTATAAGAAGAAAATATAAAAATAGAATATATAGTATCCAATAGGATTTATCTTAGACTTTTAGAAAAGGTCGGGACAGATTCTGTTAGATGTTTTTAATTTGTTTTAAACCAAAATCAATCTTTGGGCCTTCTTCTTTATTAGAATTAAATTGAAACAATATATGATAATATGGTTCAATGCCCAAAACACGAGGAGTTTCTTTAAATCAAAATGTTGATTTCTCATATGCCTTTTGAGCTTTCCTAGTTGCCTTTCTAGTTAATGGCAAAGGTTACTCGTTAACACTGGCTTTATTTATCTTCAAACTCTTCGAGTTTTGTTGATTGTTATGGGTTCTCACCATTTTTGTTATAGAAAGCAATAAAAAAATATAGAACAAAAATAAAGAAATGGTGATAGGTCAAGATGTGAGAATGACAAACCAAAACTAAGTTTAAATGAAATTGATAAATTTCAATTGAACCTTTGAAGATATTTTTTTATATTTGCATTAAGGTTCAAATATAGTCAAATAGATCATGCACATGGCTACTAAATTTTCTAATTTGACCAACAAATTGAAAAGTTTTTACAAGTCAATCCACCAAAAATTCAAGAAATTAAAGAAAATAAAACAAAAATAGAATTTAACTTCAAGAAAAGAACAAATAATGTAGCATAATTTTTCAAACTTTTTCTCAATTTAAAATGTATGATTAATTAAAATTGAGGGCTCTACAATTTCACGTCATTACAAAATAAATACATATCTTGAACCTTATGTGTGTGTGCAAAAATTGACTCAAGATTTGCCCTTAATCTAATCGATGTCAATAATTTAAGTTTAAAACATCGAATGAACAAGTTAAATTAGTCATATCATCTGATCTCAATTTTATTTTATAAACTCAGCATGTACATGAAAACGCAGTATATATTGTATCCTGTTATTACCTTCTTTTTTATTATTTTGTTATTTTATTTTTTTCAAAATTTGTAGCCTTCACTTTATTATTGAGCATTTCTTTTTTCATGGTAAATCATCTTTTACATATTAATGGTACATAGGTCTAGATTACTTATGGATAACTTGATACAACAATGTAAGTAGCTTTTTTTATTATACAACATGCACAATTTTTTTTATTTTAAGATTTTTATCGAGATAAACAATCATGCTTAAATTAATATTTTATTTTAAAATTGTCTTAATCTCAAAAGTCGAGTTCAAACTAAGAGTTCAATCACACACACACACACACATAAGAGTCAATTAAAGTTTTGTTTATTTTATGTCATGATATTGTATGTTGAAACTCACATAATGATACTTAAATACAAAATTGACAAATTTAAACCATGCAACATAATCATTCTTTTTGCACATGTTTAAAACATTTACACAACAAAATCACATGGAGCATAACCCTAAAGCTTTGCATAATGATACAAATATGGATGCATTAAGAGGTTTGATAAAGATGTCAATAAGTTGATGCTTTTATCTGGATGCATTTAGAGTTTGATAAAAATGTCAATAAGTTGATGTTTTGTCTCTATATGTTCTAAGGTAACAATCTTATTTTCTATCAAGTCTTTTATAAAATGATGCCTAATATTAATATCATTTGTCCTAGAATGTTGCACAAAGTTCTTAGAAAGAAACAACTTCTAGTTGTGCTTTTTCAATTATATGTGTTACCTACCCAATCAGCTTTACTATAGCCAAGAAGAATAGGGTTAATATCTTTTCAGAATCAAATACCATAATCACTAGTCCCGTGTATATAACGGATTAATTTTTTCATAAAATACAAATGTGACTCTTTCAGATTGACTTGGTATCTCGTACACACTCCTATAGTAAAACTAATGTCTAGATGACTCATAGTTAAGTACAACAAACTACCAATCATATTCCAATATAAATTAGGATCAACATTCGACCCACTATCATCTTTTGACTTCCTCACATTTCTTCACTAGGTTTTTGGCATATTTACTTTGAGTGATAAAATATAATCTTTCAGTTGTTTAACCTACAAACCTAAAAAAAATGTTAATTCACCAACTAAGTTCATTTCAAATTCATTTTTTATTTAATCCATAAATGCTTGTGCCTTGCCCTTGTAAGCAAATCAGTTCATATTCGTAGTGAAAATACGAAAAAGAAATAGTTTATTTTTCAAGATCCATATAATAAATTCTAGTATTATCATATGTATATGATTTAACACAGTAAATAAGTACATACCTCTAGTTAAACAATTTTGTCAAAATATAAGTATAAATCAATCTATAGTATCCACTGGATTGAAAATTTAACTTGGAGTATTAGTTTTTGTAATTTGAGTGTATGATGTTTTGTGCATTCTTTTCTTTTCAAGAGTAAAGACACAAAAACAAACTCTAAACATACCTCTAAAACATAAATATCATATATTTATATTGTCATTTTTATTCTTTAATTTAGACTTAATTTATTTGGTTGGATTTTCTTATAAAATTCAATTTATTTAGTAAATTAAACACTAAAAAATTTAGTTCAATATTCATATAATGGGTTTCATCAAAATTAATACCCAAATAGCTCAACGAATTCTAAACTCATTTAGAATTCTCTCTCTCTCTCTCTCTCTCTCTCTCTATATATATATATATATATATACACACACACACAAAATTTTCTAATCTTAATGTATAGTTCAATAGGTTCTTATAATGTTAGCAGTAATATTAAAATTTAATTTTAATATTACAAGTAATGAGTAATGTCTAGCAATACACCATGACTACTCAAGTTACCATATAATTCTATTTTTTTGCTCTAGATTTCTTAATAGAACATAAGATATAAAATGTGTTATACTCGTATGATTTAATTTTATATTTTTTTGATATATTGAGTAAATTTATTCTATTAAAAAAAGTCAATATCACATATTTGACTTATTTGAATATGGCCATGCATTTTTTAGAATCCTACTCAATAAAAAAATTCAAGATATTATCAGCAAACTAGTACATATGCATGGCAAAAATAAACAAAATAAATAGTTTATTTTTCAAGAACCATGCGACAAACTTTAGTATTATTATATGTATATAATTCAATGCTATAACTATATACATAGCTCTAATTAGATGATATTTGTCAAATCATGATTATAGATTAGTTGTTATGCATCTCTATGGTATTCACATAATCAAAAATTTATTCGAAGTACTAACTCTTATAATTTGAATACGTGCTATTTTACACATTCTTCTCTTCATAAGAGCAAACATGCAAAAGCAAACGCTAGACATACATTTAAAAAATACAAAATATCACATATTTATAATATTATTTTAGGTCTTGAATTTTGATTTAAATTATTTAGTTGCATTTTTTTTAGCAAATCTCGTTTGTTTAATAAAATAGGCAATAAAAAATTTAGTTCAATTTTATATAATGAGTTTAGTTAAAATTCATATCCAAATAGCTCAACGAATCTTAATTTCATTTAAAATTATATATATTATTTATGATATTAATGTGTAACCCAATAGGTTCTCATATATTGGTAGTAATACTAAAATTAAAAATAATAAATAGTATCTAGCAATAAATCATAATTATTTAAGTGGCGAAAATATCAACAATTTAACATCACCTTATCCGAAACTAAATTTACTGTGTAATTTAATTATTTTGTCCTAAATATCTTAATTAAACACGGGACGTATAATGTATCATTCTCATATATGTCATCTTGTGTAGATTTATTCTATTAAATAAAGTCAATATTACATATTTCACTTATTTGAGTATGGCCATGCATTTTTCAAAGTCTCACTCAATCAAATGGCTCAAAATATTACTCCCATTATATAAAACGGGCAAATGTTATTTTGATCACACACATCTCTCTACACGAGTTATGACATATTTGATCATTTTTTTTATAATCTATCTTGTTACAGATAACATTTAAAATATCAAAATATATCATTATTTATGTCGAGAATTATAGTGATCTCAAATCCAAAGATCATATACACCATCATCACTATGAGATCACTTATGATACTCATATAATGATTCATGTGGCTTTTTCATGATGGGTCGATTCAGTGCATTAGTTTACTAATTTATACTTATGTGTTGATTTAATATCTTATATCATGACACGCATATATTATTATCAGTCATTATATATACTAGTTTTTATGCATTATTATTATCCTATTCACATTAATACTTGACTAGGGGTATTTAAGAATAATATCCAACTAATTAAACTTACTATTAAATTTATGACATATACCAACAATTCTTGAAAGTAAAATTTAAAAACAATATCATCCACGTAAATTTGAGAATGTAATAATGAATTAATTGAACAATGTTTTATCAACTTCCCTTCCTTTATATCTTTTCTTACATAAAAATTTGGTTAATCTCCCATGTCTTGTCCCAAGAGTTTGTTTTAATCAATATAATACCTTTTAGGTTGGAAAGCATAATTAGGAAACTCAAGGTCTAAAAATCCTTTGGGTTATTCAACATAGACTTCCTCAGTTAACAAACCATTCAAAAATGCACTTTTTGTGTCTATCTGAAACAATTTGAAGCCTAGAACACTTGAAATGTTAAGCACTAACCTAAGCAATTTTAACTTAACCACTAGTGCAAAGGTTTCATTAAAATCAACTCCTTTAATTTATGTGTATTATTGAGTAGCTAATCTAACTTTATTTCTTATTATGTTACCAGATTCATTAGTTTTATTCTTAAAATCCCATTTGGATTTAATAACATTAGTATGCTTAAGTCTAAGTACTAATATTCGCATATTATTTCTCACAAATTGTTTTAACTCTTCTTACATAGCATATATCCAAGATTCATTTAACAAAACTTCCTTGATATTTTCATGTATAATTGAGAAATTGTAACAAACGTATTTAAAAATGTTTACATACCTCTTTCTTGTTACCATGCTTTCCTCGAGATTACCTATAATCAGGACAAAATGGTGATTCTTCTACATTTTAGATAATGGTTCTTTTCTCAATTGATTAGAGAGAATGTGATTTAATTCGAAGTTAGGATCTGTTTCAACCTATTGTGACATGTCTATTACAACAATGACTTCTATTTCTATTACAATATTTAAATAGACAACTTTTCTATATTTTTCATCATCTTTCTATTTATTCTTGAGTTTTTTTGACTTTGCCCACAATTTCCAGTTAGTTCTTTCTCTTGTGAATAATCTACAAAATCTTTAAGATCATTAATAACTACATTTATAAATGCCATAATAGTTAAGTTCTCATAATATACACACGATATGCTCAACTATTATATAAATATCTAAAAAAAATCTTCATTGCTTTTAGAATCAAACTTATCTTGTTATTCTTTATCATTCAAAATATAACACATAGTTCCAAATATATGAAAATAACTTAAATTTGGCTACTTACCTTTCCAAATTTCATAAGGAGTCTTACATATACCAGAACGTAAGTACACTCAGTCAATGGTATAGCACATGGTGTTTATTACTTTAGCCCATAATCTCTTGGTCAATTTCTTTGCATTCAACATAACATGAGTCATTTCCTACAAAATCTTATTTTTTTTCTTTCTACAATACTATTTTGTTTAAGAGTTTTAGGCGCAAAAAATTTATATGAAGTTTTATATTTATCAAAAAATTTAGAAAAAATATTAATTTCAAATTCCTTGCCATGATCACTTTTTATTCTTACTATTTTTTAAATTTTGTGATATTTTTATTTTTTAATTTAATACTTAAATTTTTGAATGCATCAAAAGTATCTGCTTTTCTTGAATAAATCAACCTAAGTATATTTAGAAAAATCATCTACATATATAAAGATATATCTCTTACCTCTTATACTTCCAACCTGAATTGGACCTATAAAATCCATATGCAATAATTGAAGTATTGTGAAATTATGTTGCACCACTTTATGTTGTAACTTGAGTTGTTTTTCGAACTGACAAAGATCATATATTTTAGGTTACTTTTTATTGAGCTTTAGAATCCAATGCATAGCACATGTGTTCACAATTTAGTTGGATTTTTATGATTCAAATAACTAAGCTTTTAATGCCATATTTATATGTCATCGTAATCAATTTTGTGACACGTAAGTAAATATGACAAAATATAATAATTGTTAGATGATCTAATTCTCTCCAAAATATAATTGTCAAATTTATCACTTACTTAATACTTATCATGTGTAAATTTTACTTAAAAATTATCTTTACAAATTTAACTAATGATAATCAAATATTCCTTTCAAGTTATCAACATGAGACACATTCTTCAGTTTTTAAAATCCTTCTGCATCAAGTATCCTTTTTTCAATGATTTGCTTTGTGGCACCATCTTTAAATGTTACATGTCCTTTAAAGCACCTTTTCATAGTCTATTAAGTTTTCACAATTTTCTATTATATGCTTGGAATATCCATTGTTAAAATAGCAAGTGTTAGTAGCATATGCTTTGAATGAAGTATAAGTAACTAAATAGTTAAGTTCTTTACCCATATTTTTATAATCCTTCAAGTACTTTTAGATTTAAATATCAGGTTACTTTTAAGAAATTTTTGGAACCTAAAACAATTTGATTAAATATGGCCCCTTAAGTTGTAGTAATGACAAATAGAAGGAAATGCTCATTTAACCTTTGAATCCATGACAATCACTTGGAAACTTATTTCTAATTATATTGGAAGATCTAAATTCAACAATGCAACTTTTACAAATATAGTTTTAGAATATGATGACTTTTCTTTAGTATATCCAAGTCTTCAATGATCATTATTATGTTTATCCAAAGTCAAAATATGATCAAGTTTTAACGTACTTAAATTCAAAATTTTCAAATATTTTTGAGTGTAATCAAGTTCATATTCTACCTTACTAATTCTTTTATTTTTCTTAGCAATAATCATCTCTATCAAGTTTACCATTCTTTTTGCTTCAAATTATTCTTTTAGAAGGCTATTTACTTATTTCTCCAAAGATTTATTTCAATTGTACATATCTACCCATTTGTTAAATAACAATTTATAAGAAACTTGTAGTCTATCTTTATTTATCTTACTTTCTGCATCACTATCATTATAATCAATTTCATCAAGACTAACATTTGAGTCAGTCATTTTTTCTGTTTCATTGTGATAAATATTTTCTTTTGTTATAATAAAACTAGATTTTGCACTTTTTTCATTTTTTCCAAACGTTAGTGCACATTAAATGCTAATTACTTACATTTTTTAAGCTTTCTTCCTCTAATTCATCATCACTCCAGGTAATTTTCATGGCTTTTAACTTCTTCTTAAAAGAGTTAGCACATTCAACATATACATGTCTTAAACCTTCACATTCCCTATATTGAATACTACGTTTTTTGTTAATATTAAAAAAAATTAATTGGAGACTTGCCTTTTAAAGAAAATTTAAATATTTGCTTTTTTTTTTGTTCTATTCTCCTCATAATTTTGCTGAAGTTTTTTTTATAAGAAATGCGACAACTTTAAGATCTTCAATATCTGCATCTTCTTTATTTTTAGAGTTCTTTGCTTTAGCCTAAAAAGCTAAGCTTTTCTCTTTCTTCTATTGTTTCATATTCATCTCAAACATTCTTAATAATTTTGTTAATTCTTCAATTTTATTGAATTAGTATCCTTACTTTCTTTAATTGCTATTACCTTTACTTAAAACTTGTCAAGAAATAAGTACAAAATTTTTCTAAGAAATATGATTTCTGAGTATCCTTTACCTAAGGAATGAGATTCATTAGCAATATCATTTAATTTATAATTAAAGTCAGTAAGTAATTCATTATTTTAAATTCTAAGATTTTTGAACTTAGAAGTAAGCATTTAAAATTTAGAATATTTCACTGCTAAACTTTTCTCATGAGTAACTTGAAGGATATCCCATGCTTTTTTTTCGGACTCACAAGTTTAAATAAACTTAAATTGATTCAGATCTATTACATTGAAGATTGCACTCAGTGCTTTGAATTATAATTCGTTAAGGTATCTTTCACTCTTATCTAAATGTCTTCAAACTTAAGAACCGTGTTATTGTTAACATTAGTGATAGTTGGATAGTTCTACCTATGAGTCACAGTACACCAAGCCTTCTGTTTAAGTGTCAACATGTGCACTAAAACAAATCAAAACACTAAGACTTTCACCAAATAATTAGTAATCTATTCTAATACCAATTAAAAGATTTATTTAACTACCAAATTTAATTATTTTTCACTAATTAGTTAAACCAAATAATCATAGTATAGAAAAATAAAGAAGACCATAAAATTTTAATAAGATTTGAATTTTTCAATCATATATCTATAAAACCACATCTAAAAGAATTCACTAATAAAATAATAATTATAAACAGTAATGAATTTAAAAAAAATAAAGATGCTTTCTTATATTTATCGTCTAATCTTGAATATTCTTAGATGGTCTTATTTAGCGAGTATTCCCTTACTTTAATACATTGAATTCCCTTTGACTTAATCTAATAAGATCTTTTTGCTAATCACCATTGAACTCTCTTCAACAAGCACAGGTTTTCATCTTAACAACATTTAAAAATACTCTTTCTAAGTTTATGAAACTAGTTATAACAAACTCATAATATCTACGAAGTATTTTCTTTTAACTTACAAGAATAACATGAAACAACTTGAAAAACATAAGAGAAGGAAATAAGAAAAATATAACGCAACTTTCTCTTTATTTAGCATTCAAAACTCTCTCCTGGTAGCTACGCAAAATAAAATAAAATATACATATTTTATAGCACAAGCCTAATCCTGTTGTGGGTGAAATTGTTTCCTAAATCAAATAGAAACACACTTTTTTAAATAAAAAAAAAATTCTTTTCTAAATAGGATTCTATTAAGTCAATTGTTCTTCTTTCATTTTATTTTCAACATATATCCTAAAATAAGTTTCCTAAATAAACATGAATAATCACATTCCTTAACAAGATTAGGAGAACTAAAATTCTCTCATTGTGAAAATAACAAAAATGTAAAATGAATAGTATGCATAATGAACAGTAATTTATAGTCACTAACATAGTATATTGTAGCAAAACTAGACGTTGCAGCAAGACTAGCAATATAATTTTTTAAAGAATGCCAACAATACTAAACTTAACAATCTTGATAGGGACATTGTGGTTTTTGGTGAGAAAGAAAGTAATAACAATTAAATGATGGCTATTGAAATTTATTAAAATCTGTTATACCTTGAAACCTAGTGCTTGTTCCTCTTTATGCTACAAACACTTAAATTCATTTTTACATCAAAATCTTGAATTTTGAAAGTACAAAGTATCATTTTTAACAATTAATGTCATAATTTGAGTTTAGATTATTACAATACCTATAACCCATAAATAAGCCTATAACAATCTTAATTAAATATGTGAAAGTGGTTGTAATCTAATAGGTTGTAAGCCTATTGTCATGTCCCGTATAAAATAAAACATAGGTTGATCTTGGGTTTATAAAAGGGAGTAGACAGTACCACCTAATAAGCTAGTTTTTAAAGTTAATGGAAAACATTCAACTCGTGATAAATTTTTATCAAAGAAGACCCAAATTCTTATTCTTACATGGGCTCTTAAACATTTGTACCTTGTACCCTATTAAGGGATTATCATATGGTATGTAAGTTCCTCAAAGGATGAAGGGATGGGCAATACGGGTTAGGTAGGCTCATAATAGATGGGCTTGTTTGTAACAAAGCCGTCACGTGATTGAATGGATGAGATTGTTATGTCCTACATTAAATAGTATATAGGTTGGTATTGAGTTTATAAAAGAGAATAAGCAACACTATTTAATAGGTTAATCTTTTGTGTTAATATTAAACGTTCGGTCCATAACACTAAACTTGATCCACAATAACAAACATGTTCCCACGAAGATAATGTGTGAAAAAAAAAATGGACCCAAGCCTTAGCCATGCTCATTTGGGTTGGGAACTTAGCTCAAAAGAGAATTTTATGTAGTTGGACTAGTGAAAAGGAAACGCAAGTCCAAGTCAAAAGTCCAAATGTTAAACTAATTTATATTGTGTTATTTTCTACTAAAGACAAAGTGCCCTTCAGACAAGTTTCCCTATTTTGCAAGGAAGAGAATTCCTCATTATCTATGCATAAAAAATAATATTTTTCTAATAAAAACTTTGTTTTAATTAAATCTTTTAAATTTATATAAATTAAGAGTTTTTAATTATATATATTTAATTTAAAATAAAATGATAAAATTTTTTTATCAAAATCTTTAATTTAAAAGAAAAAAAATATTTTTTCAATTAATATCACAATAAGAGTTTGGGTTACCTACACCAACTATAACCAATAAAGGACTACTTTTTGCAGCATAAAAGAGGTGACACTCACTAAGTTTCGCATCCTAAACTCAAGAAGAAGGTTCTGAAACTCAAACCATTTTCATCTGATAAGCGTTACCCTTTTCTCGTCAAAACGGTATTGTGTTCGTCAAAGGCATTGAAGAAGTTAAGGAAGCTGGAAATTTTTTTGTTCTTCATGACCGCTCTATCATAATCTTGACTACTTTTCCACCCAAAACCCCGCTTTTGAAAGCGATCAAAGCAGTCAAGCAATGAAAGTAGCCTCGTATTATTGCCCTCGTATCCCTCAGCCTTACATGTGTTTCCAATAACTATTTATACAGCCTAACTAGCTCCACACAACTATTCTTGTTCAAGTTCTCTGTTAGTATCACATGGTTGCAGTCCATTAATACAACCATATATATATATATATATATATACACACACACACAAACATGTATATAGGTCAGTCCCTAAATTATTTGTGGATTAATTGTCAACTTTGATCAAGTTATACTTTGTTCAAGATACATATTATTGTTGTATTAATATACGATTTTGTATTAGTAAATGAGTCACTTTCATAGCCAAACGTAACAACCGGATTATATATAAGCGGTACATTGGGTGCAGTAAAAAATTATGAATATACTTTTTACAGTGACGTAAAATTCGGGTGCAAAGAAACTTCGTCAATATGTCTAGTGTTTAGTAGCAAAAATGATAAATTTGAATGACAATTTAATAATGGATGCTTTAAATACATTAGTTAAAACATATACATCAATTTTGCGAGATCGTATTTAACAGTTAGTGCCAATATCGTGAAACTTGAAATTTAAAATATAAAAATATAAGTATTAATACTTTCAACAACACACTTGAAACGCATTCAATTGAGTTAATAAAATTATTTTGTATTTAACTATTATGTTAATATCTTGGGACTTGAAATACACAATACAACACTGGATACCTTGAACAATAGACTTGACGCTGATTCAATAATGTAGAACTCAAAACGTACGATACATTATTGGATGCCTAGAAATACTTGAAACTTATCGAATTGTGTGTATTAAATAATCTAATGTGATGCATTTAACAATTGTACCAATAATGTTGCACTTGAGACACACAACGTAAAATTTGTACACTCAACACAAGATGTTAAATGTCATTAAAATGGACTTCAAATGCAATGTATAAAACTTGAAGTCATAATACAAAATTTAAAATAATTTAAGTAAAACTTGAAACCTACAAACAATTGGTGAAAGTAGGTTTAATCTTAAAGCACATAATGCAAAATTTGGTATATTCAACACAAGACTTGAGACGTCTTGCAATTTGGCAAATAAAATAATTTTGTGGAGTGTATTTAATAGTTGGTGTCAATAACATTGAACTTGAGAAACACAACATAAAATTTAGTACATTCAATACAAGAATTGGAATGTCTTTAAAATTAACTTGAAACACAATATAAAACTTGAAACAATTAACACAAAACTTTAAACTTATAGACAATTAGTAAGAATAATATTAAACTTAAATATGTAGAGTAAATTTGTTACATTTAATATAAAATTTGAAACGTCTTTAAATTGAGTGTATAGAATAGTTTTCTTGTTATGTATTTAATAATTGGTGCTAACAACATTGAACTTGAGATGTGCAATGTAAAATTTAGTACATTCAACACAAGATTTGGAATGTCTTTAAAAATAACTTAAAACACAATTAGTGAGAGTAACATTAAACTTGAACACATAGAATAAAACTTGTTACATTTAACAAGAGACTTGAAACATCTTTCAATGAATGTGTAGAATAATTTTGTGTCATGTATTTAACAATTAGTATTGATAATTTAAACTTGAGACAAGCTTTGCCAAATATGATACAATTAGCATAGAACTTAAAATATGTTAAAAATGAATTTGAAACACAATATAAAATATTTTTAAATTATATAAAATTTGAAAAGATTAAAGTAAAACTTAAAATAAATAAAAATTTGATGTAAACAACGTTAAACTTGAAATATATAATAAAAAATTTAATACATTTAATATAAAATTTAAAATCTATTAAAATATACTTGAAATATAGAATCTAATGGCTCCCAAACGGCAATCGTACAAAAAGATTACATTTAATACATTGGATGCGCATTTATATCTGACCTAGCATATTGTAGTTAGACCCTTTATTCTGCATGCAATAATACAATTCACCTCGTTTTTCTTCATAAAATAATTTTTAAAAAATGTTCTATTCTCTGTTTTAAGAGTTGAGATCTTTTATGAAAAAGTGAGGATTTTCTGTAAAAAAGAAAAAAAAAAAAAGAAGATTTAAAATTTATAACAAAAATTTGTGAATTTTGACAGTTGGGTCACTTCAAATGAAAATATGAGTTTATTTATTATGAATTGAGAATTTTTAAGGCAGAGTAGGAAAAAAAATGAAATGTACTACTGATCAACTCGAAGTGGAACTCAAACTCTAGAACATTAAATTTTTTGGGAGAAACATGGAATCTTTTTTTACTGAGAAGTAAGTAATAAAAATAGATTTTAAGAAGTACAACGGAAAAGTGACAACTTTGGGAGTTGATATTTTTTCTATGAGCAAGAATTTTAAGAGCTGAGAATTTTTACGGACAAGAGGGGATCTTCATCGTAAGTTGAGAACAAGTATGCAATGTACTGTTCATTATATATTATGTTTTAATTATAATCCAATTGCGCCCAACATTTTTAAAAATATAAAACCCGTCTCCAAATCTTTAACACTTCTATTAGAAAGTAATGGTAGACAATCTTTAATCAAGTAATATTTTGTCAAACACTTAACAAATTTATTAATAAGATCAATTTATCTTATACTTTACAGATAATTAACATTTCTTTTCAAACTCCCACTATGCATAACAAAGGAGGAGCTTGTTTTTTCTCGCAAAAGAAGATCATCATTCCAAATAATTTTACAAGGAAAAAAGTTAAAATGTCAAAGACAAAGTAAGAAAAAGGTTAAAAAAAAAAAGTTAGAAAAATGCAAATATAAATATAAAAATAAATTAAAATGACCTTATTTGAGAAATCATTTCCACAAATGATCAACTCCAAAAAATTCCTACTAAGTTGACCAATTTCATCAATTTTAGACAAATTTATCCCTGCATGATCCCTTATTCTTAAAAATAGTAAATAATAGATAAATGCAAATAAATATTAATTTATTTGATTAATCTTTTGTAGTTCATTGTTAAGAATATTGTTTGTCATTCATAGGACTTGAGTTCAATTCCCAGTAATCACATTTTATATTTTATTTTCAAGTGTTTCAATTTTTTTAAATTTTAAAATTTATCATCTAAAAAATATTTTCAATTTTTGAATTAAGTATTAATAGTTGTACTAGAAAAAAAATTAAAATAGTTTTGTATAAAAGAAGTTAAAAGTTAAATTAAAATATTTATATTACGCCTCAACCCAAAAGCAGTTACGTGACAACTGCTGCGTACTTTTGAGTTACACCTTGTTAACATGGGACATTTCACAAGAATCGTAAGGCTCTTATGTTGTGCCCTGATCTAGAGAATACCATGTAACAACCATCGTATACCCTTGAGAGACACCCTATTAGCAAGGAACATCCTTAGAAAGCTCGCAAAACTTTTAAAGATCATGCACTCCTTTTACGTAAATAAACACACATATACAATCACACCTAAAAATTTATAACATAGGTGTTTATAAAAATTTTGAAGAAGAAAATAGATAAAATATTTGAACTTTAAAATAATATCCAAAGTGCAGATTATAAAATATCAAAATAGTACATGAAATATTTTGCCTATGAATACCAATGAACATAGGATAAGTCAAGATGCTTATACCAAAGTTAAGATAATAATAACAATACTCATCGCCTTTACAAAAAAAGCAAATACAAAACTTAACCTAAAAGTAGTGAAGTGAACGAATGAGTATAAAATATACTTAATAACTAAAAATTAATAATATAAAACTCAAAAGGTTTAAAGGTATCAAGATATTAAAATAAATTTAAATCTATAACCATTTACTAGACCATCCTCACATGATTTCAAAATCCATTTATGTAATTAAAAACATATTATAAACTATATGTGTAAGATTGTGTTTGTTTCCTTTGTAAAAAATTAGGTTTGCCTACTCTTTATCAAGATGTCACCATACTAGGGTATACACTTAAGACCACCAATGAATTTTGTTATGTCACATTCTGAGCTATAAATTTGAACATGTAACAATTATTATACACCTTGTGAAAATTACTTTCTACTGATAACTCACACGAATGAATAAAGTCTAAAGTATTGTATATGTATAAAATCACATAATATATATAACATTTACAAGCTAAATATTATGAAAATTCTAATAGCATTTATAAAAAATTTGGATTTTTTATACAACATTTCTATACGTAATACGAAATACACTATCTACCTAATGATTTTCCAACAAATGTTCGCTACTAACTAATTGTTCAGGATAGAATCCACGACTTTTTTGAAACTATTTAATCAAAAGATATTTTTAAAAATAAAAATAAAAACGTGAGTAATTTTTCAGTGAATAGATGAATAGTAGTGAACTAAAATTTTAATAATAGAGTAAAAGTATCATACTTAAAAATATATATAATTTATAAAATTTAATCAATAATTTATATTCAAACAATTCATAGAAAACATTCTTAAATTTGTTTCTGTGGATATTTCAATCAAATTTGAACTCGCCCAAAAAGTATCTCTTGAAATATCTATCAGTAGCTCTTTAGTTGACATCTCGAGATCCGTTAATGAGAATTTTTATATATTTATATATAACAAAATTATTGAACTCACTTGTTAGCATTAGTTCGAATAGAAAGTAAGGTGTTAAACACTTTACTATCCAATACCCACTTTTTTATTTCCTCGCAGGCTATAAGAAAGAAATTACTACTTCCATATTCTATCTCTAGTAAAAGAGAAAAAAGTATATATCAACACATTATATATTGATATCTGTGCACAGATGCACTCATAAATTGGACATTTATATCAAGTCATAAATCATAAAATTATAAATATATTTTCATATCATATTCCTCAATGCATATATTTATAGATAAGATACATAATTCTTAACTCATAATTTCTTATAAATCCACTCTTACTCTAATATTTCAAATCCATAATCATACAACAATTCATAAATTCAAATTGTCAAATAAAATCAAATATTTAATTTTATTTTATCAAAAAGTATTAAAAATAAATTTAAATTTATAAAACATTAATTTCATATCATTGAAAATATTTAAAAATTCATCAATCTACTTACAGTTTATAAGAGGTAATTACTCTCAAA
The DNA here is from genome assembly GCA_032401905.1 of Swietenia macrophylla. Taxonomy (NCBI): domain Eukaryota; kingdom Viridiplantae; phylum Streptophyta; class Magnoliopsida; order Sapindales; family Meliaceae; genus Swietenia; species Swietenia macrophylla. The sequence continues at coordinate 5,821,790 of CP135580.1, read as the reverse complement.
TTAGTTTCCTTGCTAAGAGAGATTTTCTCCAATGGTCTCAAGTCCTAAACAAGATTTTGTATTCCATAATATTAATCTACTAAAAATATAAAAACATGATTCTAATATAATACATGTGATGCATATGTCCCTAATCTATGCTAATTTTCACCCAATTAATTCTAAACTTTTACATATTATATATCAATTTTTTCTTTTATCATACAATAGTAACCAAATATGCATGTTGTCATACTTTCAAAAACACATACATATACATATAAATATTTTTAAACTTAGTATTAAAATAATAACAAGTCTAAAATTTTTCAGTCATATATAGATATACTTCCTAAATTTGATAAATTACAACATTTAATAGTCATTTATATTATACATTTTCCAACACTATAAACATTGATTTCGTTCAATTCCAATGTATTAAAATTATTTAATATAGTTTATGGATCACGTAAACTCATTTATCAAATTTTAACACATATATATCGCGTACATAACACTATTAAAATTTTATTTATTACTACAACCAAACATAATCTTATACATATTAAATATTTGGACATAACCATATATACTTTAACATTAATTATTCTTTAGTACACATCATTTAAGCATCAAATTAATCTCATATTTAAGCCAAAAATATGTACACATATATATTTCTACATTTATTTCTTCCTGCAATTAAATATAAATTCCCATCTATTTAAACATCAAAATAAAATCATATACACACTTTAATACAAATCATTCTTTAACATATATTCATATAAGTATTATATTCATCAAAAATCAAACTAAAAACATTTATATTCATACATGCTAGAATTTTAATTTTTAGAGTTTCTAAATTTTAAAATTTCTAACATACTTTCTATTGATTATCTAACTTGCTTTTAAACATATAAAAGGACTAGGAAACTCACCAAAAGTCTTTTAAGCTTAAAACCCCCCTTTCTTAAATTCTCTTTCAATTTATTCACCAAGAAAACTAATTAGAAACAAAGGGTTTTCTTAGTGTTTATGGCTTGATCTAGGTTTGGTTGTGGCTATAGGATTTTTTTTCTACAAAATTTTCTAATATTTTGGTGGTTTATCAATGGTGGGAGATGAGAGAAATGAAGAAGGAAGATTATAAAATTTGGTGGAAGCTTGAAGAAACTTGGGGAAAAAAATGAAATTGGTGAAGAATTTGGCCAAGTGGAGATTTAAAGGCAAAAAGGTTTAATTTTAACATTTTATCCACAATCATAGCCATTTGGACAATAAGAAAATATTTGATTTATTGCTTAAATTAATAAAGTACAACATTATAATTTTTCCCTTGATTTAATGAAAATTTTTTCTAAAATAACCTTAAAATTTATAAAATTTTTACTTATACCATTGTTTTAAAAAATAAATAAATAAATTTTCTAATTTATTTAGAAAGCAAAATCAATAAACTAAATAAACTGCACATAAAAATATTCATAATATTACGTGCCTTGATTTAATGTTAATTAAATAAATATATGCTCAATTTAATGCTTTTATATGAATAATATTATGTAAATGTATCATAAATAAAAATATAATGCACTTACATTGTTTTGAAAATGTTCTACTAATTCTACACATTATATATAAAAAAATCATAAAACTATTTAACTATAAAAAAATTATTTCATATTTTAGTTTATAAAATTAGTTTACAAATATTGATTCACCAAATCACAACTCGACTCACTGGTGTTGATCTGAGTAGTTACATGATAACAATTGTGGCATTATTCTTGTGATAGGGCCTGTTCCTGGTCAAAAATATAGTGAAATCACTTTTTCTATTCTTTCTCCGAACTCAGCGACTAATAAAGATGTTCACTTCTTAAAATATTCAATATACATAGGTAGGAACAAGGGAAGAGGTCAAATTTATCTTGACGGAAAGAAAAGTAATAATACAATTCTCACATTAACTTCACTAGGTAAGCTCCATAATAATACTATCCCCTATTCCAGCTTTACCTAGTGCCCTATCACCTATGTGACCTCTACAAAGATTGTCCATGGACTATTTTGCATAATACTATAGTAATACTAATACATCATATATATGCAGGCTTAAGGTCTCATCACTAATAAACAAAATTTATAAAACAAAGCATTTTTAAATATATATACACTAAGGATCATTTCAAATATTTATATTTATAAGTATACAAAGTAATATTAAACAATCAATTCATAGACCTTATCTAGTATAAAATATAGAACCTGCACCTTAAACTTTAGGAGTAATTTAGTATTTTTATACTTATACTGTATTTTTATGCAAGACACATTTCATAACTAGTTGACATATTATTGAAATTTATTAATTATTTTTATGAGTTTGAAATTTTTTTATTTATGAATTTATTTATATGTTTGTTAAATATAAAAGTTATTATTTTTAAAATTTTTATGGGGAAAGTATTTTGAAAATATTAAAATTTATTTTATTTTATAGATTTATTTATTTAATTATTTTATTGGGAGGACGTAAATGTAGAAAAAAAAAGGGATTAAAAGTTTTGTGTTACTAAAAAATAGAGGCTTGAATGATATTTTTATAATTTTATAAGACCCATTTCCTCTCCTTTCACTACCCAAATATAGCCATTTCATTTTTTTTTCTTTTTCTGTCTTTACTTTGCCCTTTTCTTAAAAAAAATTTAACATTTTTAAACTATATTCTTGTGAAATCAACCTTACAAAAACTATTTTTTAGTGTTTAGCTTCAAAACTCCTAAAAAAGATTGAAGAAATTCCTTAATTTTAGTTACAAATCTTCAAGTCAAAATGCATAGGTTTTCAAGAACTCAAAACTCAAATACTAAATTTTCACTGTTAACATTTATTTTCATCACTTGCATGAAGCTTAGGTATGTATTTTAATTGAAAATTTATGATGTTTATACAAATTGAGTATTTTTGCATTATGCTTTAGTTTGTAGTAGTGGACTTAATTATAATATTTACAAATTAATTATGAGGAGTATGAGAATGAGAAGATTTTACTATAGGATTTCATTGCATGAAAATAGATTAAATGGCACAAGTTTATGATTTTAATATTGAAATGTGTTTTGTTATTATTGAAAGGGATTTCGGTTTAGGATATATTTTGAGACTTTATTTAAATTTCAGAAGGATTATTTTTTATATTTATAAGTAAGATTTAAACTTGATTTTTGATTGATTTGAAAGTGTCAAATTTGAGGTTGATGTGGCATAAAACAAATTTTTGCTAATTTTGTCTCTTTTATAGCTTTTATTGCTTTACCAAAAGTAAAAGCATTTTTTAGTAAGCCTTGCTAGAGACAAAATTGTAATACTCTTAAAATCTTGGCAATGAGTACTTATAACACAAATTTGATGTTTGTGAGCTTTGTTAAAAATACCCAATTCCCTTTTTTTTTCTATTTCACTATACAAAAATTCAAAAGTTACTGTAACACAAGGACTGTAGTAAGTTACTATAGTGAGTAGCGATTAGGTAATCTATCCACTAGTTTTGTAAGTCACTTTTGAACCCCCAAATGACTTCTAAATTGAGTTATTTAAAAGCTATTGAAAAATTTAAGAAGTCTAGTTTATTTTTTTAAATAATATTTTTTAAAATTTTGGTCTTAATATTTTTTTAAATAATATTTTTTAAAATTTTGGTCTTAATATTTTTTTAAATTATCAAATTATCCTTAAAGATTGATTTTGACTAAAAATCTTATAATTTTTTATAAATAATTTTGTATAAATTTAAACGTTAATCTACATGTTAACTTATAGATTTATGTTCATCATGTATGGATATTATGGTAGATAAGTATTTTATTAAGACTGGGCATTTAATAAAAATACATATGTGTTTTTTAGGCCCTAACGTTTTGAAAAGAGAGCCAAATCAATACGAGGATTAATGCAAGAGTGTATACCCTTTCATAAATAATGAATAAATATTATGTAATATTTAATTTATTAGACAATTATTTTAAATTTTATACTTTTGTTTTGATAAATTATTTTAAACTATTTGAAATTATTGGAATACTAAGTTAGCACATAAATAATTTGATGTAGATGAAACCTATGAATCAAATGTTTATTACTATTTTGAATACTTATGACTATGCTTTATTACAATAACACTTGGGGTATAAATTTATATATTTTAAATATTTGGTCTTATAAACTTTGTTTATTGGTAGTTTATTGGTATTGTTATAGTACAACAAGAAATAGCTTATGGATAGATCTTTATAGAAGCTGCATAGGTGATTAGGCATTAGGTAGGGTTTTGAGTAAGAAATAGAGAAAAAATAGAAGAGATTATTCAAGTATAAGTGGGTGGGAGATGGGAAAGGGAAAAGAAAATGGAGGAGGAAGGGTAGTGGACAGACAAGACAAGGGGAAGACAAAGGAAAAGGAGAGTTTTTACGGTTTTTGTGCTTTTGTAACAAAAATGCCCTTCCCACCTTTTTCAAATTTCAATAATGCCATTTTTAATTAATAAAATAAATAATAAATAAAAAATTTTAACTCATACAAATAAATAATAAACTTTAATATCATGTTAATTAGTCATGATATGTATACATGCATGAAAATATAAACTAAAATATAAACTAAGTACAAAAATACTAAATTACTATTAAGGTCCAAAATATAAGTTTTACAATTTAATTTAATTTTAATTTTAATAAACTAATAAACTTAGATTCAAATCAACTTTAAAAAATAAATATAACTTTCAATTAATTTTAAATAAAATTATTTTAATATTTTAAATTATTTTAAATAAGATATTAAACAAACACTATAGCACATTGAGTACATTAGAGCTCGAGTATTGTTGTACATCGAGTGCACTATAGCATCATGAATATTATAACATATCAATCACATATAGCATTTCAAGCATACTATAGCACAATTTTGGCACTTGATTTTGATTGCACTCAATATCGAGCACACCTAAAGGTGCTCATTATCGAGCAGTAATTGGCACTTGATATCAATCAGAATATCTATTTAAATTAAAACTTTTAGAAATCATATTGTAATTTTGTCGCTATATTTATTCATTTTTTAATTTCTTTATATTTTTATTGTAAATCATTATTGTAAGTAAATTTAATTTTATTATGTATATTTAAACATAGTTAATAAATAATATATTAATATTATATATTTTAAATAAAAAAATTTTGGCACTCGATATCGAGTGCCTAAAATGGTGCTCAATATATATTTAAATTAAA
>CP135580.1:5799878-5816008 GCA_032401905.1 Swietenia macrophylla | reverse complement strand
TAGAGTGCCTCCCAAATAACTCTCCTTCTTATTATTTTAATAAAATTATTAAGGTATTATTTTTATTCTCTATTTACTTTCAATATCTTATTGTGTTATTAAATTTTATTCATCATCTCATTATTACTTTGTTATTAAAGCTTATATGGTTAACAATACCATCTAATCTTGTTGTTTTAATATTTTGTTACTATTATTATGTTATTAATTCTTCTAGGGTTAGCAACACTGCCTAATATTATTTTAATACCAATATAAATTTTAATTAATTATTTTATTATTATATCAATCCTATCCTTGGAGAGGATATTTTATATCTATTACATAATAATTAATATAGTATTTGGTATATTCACTGTTACTCATTTTGAAAATTAGTTTTTACCTTTGTTAATATCAAAATATTTCTTAAAATTTTTTTCATTAAATATCTTGATTTTTCTCTATACACCATAAAAGACCTCAGCATACCCAAATTATTTTTAGATGTCATACCACTGAAATATCTACTATCATCAAAGGTAATAATATAAAATGTAATGTAAAATGATTGGAAAGTTATAGACAAAACTTATGCAAATATTTAAAAGCTTATCAGCCACAGAAAAAAAAAATAAAGAAAGAAATAAAAAGCAGTGTGGCATCTATTCACCAACCATACTTCTTTAAAAGGTCCCTAGTTCTCTTCCTCGTATGAGGAAAAACTATAAGCACACAAGCAAGAACCCATGGAGGGAAGTTCCAGCCTGAAATGTTTAATTTCTTGATCCATTCAGGAGTCTCCTTAAATAACAGTGTTATCAAAAGGGTTATAACTGTTAGTCCAAATAAAATCTTGGTCACTGGTTTAATCAAGGAATCCTGCGATACGAGAATGCCGGAGAATAAATAATCATGCACATAATATTGCATGTATTGTAGAACAACATTGTTTAGATGAAAAATATCAGGCACCAGGCAAAGAACAAGGCACAAAAACTATTTATGTCACATATATCCAAGATTTATGTCGCACCAATAAATATAATTTATATGTTATCTAGTCTTCATTATTTAGGAGAAATCCTCAAAAGCATATTATTTTCCCCAAATTCAATGCCTATGTTATTATATGGATAAAGAGATCAAATTTTTAGTCATATCTTGAGTAGGTTTGTTACTAAAGTGTTGTGTGATGAAACAACACATACAAAGATTAGCTCCAAAGTAATAATTGGTGTTTCCAAAACACTTTAAATGTTGTGCTTCTAAAGTTAAGTAGAAGCACAGCAGTCCCAAACGTACCATCACAATGTTTGTAGGATATGCCCTCAAGTACAAGGTAGCAGTCGTCCTCAAATCAGAAAGAAGATCAAGGAAAGCAAGAAAAAGAAAATACAGAGATGTAGCAGACAGATTGGTGTATTCTGACCATAAGGGAGATGCGTTGACTTTTTTGATTTCAAGTTAATTAGATGATGTGAAACATCATTATCTTGATACTGACTGAAGCTAGTTTGCAGTCCAACTGGCCCAAGCATGACAGAGACAGCAAGTTCAAAGTGGTAAACAAGTGGACAAGATTTTCAAGTTTCAAATATAGCAAAGAATAATCAAGCATCAATATTCAATTTATATCAAGTACCAAAAAGAATTTCGTAACATGCTTCGAGAAATTTATATGCTGCTTTAAAATCCATCGTTTGGATATTAAGCTGAGCCAAATTATGCTAACTGCTTGATCTAAGCAAGTGGCTAGGTCAAGCAACTTCAAGATATGTTGGTGGAGCTTCAATGTTGTGAAATAAAACAATTTCTACGTGTATAAATCCCCATCAAATAACAAAGAGCATTCCACGGAAAAAATAGAATAAATAAGGTCAACAAAATCTAATCTACTCCTGTGGCTTATATTTGGAAAGCATATGAAAAATTGTGAGGATGATGAGAAATGGGCTGGCAAGCAGAATATCACAAAATTTTCCTACACTTTCCTACATCAAAGGATTTTGAGGATTGATTACATTTCAAAACATCTTTAACTTCTCTCCTTTCTAATCTAAAAAATAACAAAATCAATTCAATTCACCCTAATACATCTACTCAATGCAAAGAAAAAAAATAAATTTAATAAGAACAAATAACAAAATAAAAATTTTCACCTAAGGTTCTCCGTCGATGAAAATAATAGATCCATCCTTGTACCCAAGGATAGACCGCCCATTCCTCGGATTAAACCGTATTGGAACACCGCGGCCCGACCCGAGGGAGAAAGCGTAAACCGATTTCAACCCGTATTTGTCGAGAATATCCCAGACCTCGAGCTGGCCCTGGTCCCAGCCGCCCAAGCCAGACTTGAACACGTCGATCGGACCCATTCCCCGACGATACAATGGATCTCGACTTCCGGTAGTTTCGTCTTAATGGTCTTCGCGGGAGGCGACCCGTTCGCAATAGGGTTCAACCTCTCCGTTTATTAGCGTTTGTTTCTCCATCACCATCGTTCCAAAAGGAAGCAACGAAGGCTTGATTTTATATCATTTATGGTTTTCGAGTAATAACGTCTGGGTACCTATATTTTTTTATTTTTAAACTAAGTACATAGTTTTCTTATTTGTACCAAATAAGCCCTCAATAGACGAGAATTATTTACTCATGCATACTTACAACTGTAGAGTACTTTAAAGTTTTTTGACACGTGCATATTTACAGCGACCAAAATTCATAAATAAATTTATTTATTACATTCTCATCTGCCCAACTAATAAGTACAAGAATGTATTTACTGATGTAAATACTTTTAGTAATAAGAGTGTCGCATTGCAATAAACCATTCTGAATAAATTATATTGTCCGTGCGAGTTTTAAGGTAGTGCCGCTTAATTGGTATGTAAATTTGTATTCTGAGTATAATATACAGTGAAATAAACACCTAAATCCAAACTTTAATCAATGATTTGAATGAAATTAACCACTGGAGAAGAACTAAAGCAAGAACCAAGAATCACCATATGGATCAAATTAGCAAGAAATCAAAGAATCAGAGCAAAAGTTATTACAACACCATATCAAAAATATGAAAACCTATTCTTTTTCGTCAACTTCATTAATTTAAAGGTTTGAATTAGAAAGAAACTAATTTCTAAGTGGCGAGATTTTTCATATAATGAAAGAATTTAAACAAGGAAAAAAAACATCAAAGAAATCTTTGTAATTTGGATTATCTTACCATAACTAAAGATTATGCATGAGTTGACAGGATCCTTGAGCACTGTATATATAGGGAGAAATATGCTCTTTGGATTGAAAACTAGGCAGAAGAAAATGGAGATCCTCAAAGTCAGTTTGCTTCTAGCATTCTTTTTTCTTTGCTCTTCATTTTTTGTCGAAGGAGAATATACTTCTCAAAATCAAGGAATTAAAGGGCATACAAAACCCCAAGTATTACCACCGCCAAGTTCTCCACATCTAATTGGAGACAAATCTCCACCTCCTGTAAAGTTTTTTGAAAAAATTTCTTACGAGCCAAACCACGAAGTACCCGGTGATGCAAATCGTATTGGAAACAAGTCCCCTTTCCCTACAAAGTATTTGGAAAAAATATTTTTTGAGCCTAATCATGAAGTGCCTGGAGGAGCAAACCCTATCAGAAGCAAATCTCCTTCTCCTGCAAAGCATTGGAAGAAAATATTTTTCAAACCTAATCATGACGTGCTCGCCGGTCCAAAACCTATCGGAAACATATCTCCTCCTCTTGCAAAGTATTTGAAGAAAATATTTTTGGAGCATAATCATGATGTACCCAGCAGTCCATACCCTATTGGAAATAAGTCTCCTCCTCCTCCTGCAAAGTATTTGAGGAAAATATTTTTGGAGCCTAATCATGATGTACCCAGCAGTCCATACCCCATTGGAAATAAGTCTCCTCCTCCTCCTGCAAAGTATTTGAGGAAAATATTTTTGGAGCCTAATCATGATGTACCCAGTAGTCCATACCCCATTGGAAATAAGTCTCCTCCTCCTCCTCCTGCAAAATATTTGAAAAAAACAATTTTCGAATCTAATCATGACGTGCCCCGTGGTGCAAACCCCATCGGAAACAAGTATCTTCCTCCTGCAAAGTATTTGAAGAAAATATTTTTCGAACCTAATCATGAAGTTACTGATGGTGCAAACCCTCTTGAAAACAAGTCTCCTCCTTAAAGTATTTTAGGAATTTTTTTTTCTAGCCTTGTATTGATGTTCCTAATGGTTCAATTCAAGTGAAAATAAATATTCTCCTCAAAAGTAATTATTTTAGATATGAAAGAATGATCATGCCAATGCATGCAATAATCCATGATTTAAAAATTACATGAATTGTTAATGCATTTTATTAAACATTCGATTGGACAAATATAATATATATCATATATATACATAAATATAACAATTAGATGAATTTATTACCTCGTAAATTAGACTATGTGATAAAGAAAACTTTAAAAATACAAGGTCTCTACAATATACACTACCAGAGGAGAGAAAATTAATGTGGTTTAATGGGAGGAAAGAGATCTAGGGTTTACTCTAATTCATTCACCTTATGAATTTGATAAAATAAGCTCTTTTTTTACTTATTATCCAAAATTATAACATTAATCTTTAAGTGTATTAATGGATAAGTATATACTAAGTAATCATTCATTAATTATTATTTATTATATTATGGTCCTTGTACTTTTATATAATTATATTTACTTAACCATTAAATAAATAATTTAGTATAATTTTCAGTGCTTAATATAATTATCTAATAATTATAAATTTATATTTCATTTTTTTGATAATTTATATTATCAATTAGGTCATATAATTTATATTAAATTACATAATAATACAATGTTATGAAAATTCTTAAAACTCTTTAAAGAATTATAAATATATATAATATTTATTTATTTATTTTGACTAATATATTATTTTAAATGTGCTAGTTTTCTTACTAATAATATTTTATCTCTTTTAAATATTTCTTACTTTTCTTCAGTTATTAATGTGATTATATAAAGTTATTGGTGTAAATATATAAGTTCACAGTAGAATAGTTATGGACTTATCCTAAATTTTTTAAGTTTCAAACTATTCAAAAATTCAATGACTATGGTTAATATCTAAACCATATTTCCTAAACTATAATTAAAAAAAAAAAAAACTTCATTGAACCTTATTCTAATTGTACATACTGTGTAGGTAAAATTTTTGCATTGTCCAATCTTAATCAAATAAGAGTTCATAGTATGTCAAAATCTTATAACGATATTAATACGAATCATCGATTAATATGCATTGACCTCATTACCACGAATTCTTTCGTGTGACATTTAATCACTCTGACCATAGATTTATTGTTTCAGTCATTTATCGATGTTCATTTAAAAACTTGAATTCAGATGTAGTCAACAAAAAATTCGATCTAATATACATCGAGCCAATGGATCATATCTTAACTATCATTTATTTTTTATATGTATATAACACATAATCAAACCAGTTTTAATATACAAAATGTTATTAGTCCTGTACTTATACACTATATAAGCCATATGTATTTACACTAAATTTGTCTATGATATCTCATATCAAAGTATAAAATTGCACACTATTATCATTATACAATAAATCGTTGATTTACATGTAATACCATGTGATTTATCATTATGTAGTCATATTAAAAAAATTGTTCTTCAACTATTAAACCATACTAATGTCTTAATAATATAATTTTTACATTATCCGCACTAATATTATTTTATAATATTCATCGAAGACATTCAGTATACTTATTCTATGACATCATTATACATTCTATATCACTTCTTTCAGGAATAGTTTTAATAATATTATTTAATAATTAAATTTATTATTCGAATAATTTATAAACTTACTTTATTCATATGTATAATAGAATAAATGAAATAGTTTATATTTGTGAATAAATTTTTTTCTTTTATTATTAATAAATAAATGTATATACAAGATAAAATATTTCTAAAGCCAAAAATACAAAAAGCTTTTAGGACATATCCTAGCAAGATGTTCAATTCCATTTAAAATTTGTAAGATCTTAAAATCTTATTCTATTTGCATTATCACTGAGGAGAATTTGATTAATTTGAATTTGGAAAAAGGCGATGCTTTGTACTAAAATTAAATTCTTATTTTATGTATGCTAGTCTTTATTCATTTAGTGATTAATGTGTTTGATGATTCTACACCTCATCCTTTTACTCTTGTTTTTGCAACGTTTATTTTCATAGTTTGTCAACAAAATTTCAATTTCAATTAAAATTGGTAAAAATCCAAGATATGTAATTCTTCATTTTTTTTTTCACATTTTAGGAATTAAATGCATTACTTGACCATCATTATAAAATTATGAACTGAAAAAATTATTCACAATGAATTTATCAAAAGTATAATTATTATTGATTAGGTTGCTTGTGTTATTAAATGGAGTAAATATTAAATTTCATCAATAGATGGATGCAATATAATTTTCAAAATTTTCAAGAAGCCTCCTTGTAATTTTTTTTAATTCTAATATATGTCCAAAACAAAAAAATTTTCAAACTATGAGACTTTGTCACTTTTTCATAATTAGTTGTAAACTATTTAAATATATAGAAAGAGAATTATATAATATATTAGTAAGATTTTAATAAGGGCAAACGAATGTTGAACCCTGGAGGTCTAATGCATTGTTTTGATTAGTCTTAATGATTTCAAAAGTACCCAAAATACACAAATCTATTAATTTTTACTATATTTTTGAATGAGACTACAGGAACAAGTTAACAAGTATTGCCACTTCATGTTTAGTTTTTATCACAAAACTACACAATATATCATATTATCTTAATTTCTATCTAGATAGGCTCTTTTAGCTAAATGATTAAGATATTTTTAAATATTTTTAAAACCACCGAAATTAATTAGTATAATGAATAAAATCTTAAAAACTTAATAGTTATGTACCCTCTAAATAAAAGAGAGAAAGTCAAAATTAGTTTGGCTTATCCACTAGTGTTACAAGGTATTTTAGAATATTTGGTTATTTTATTCTTTGGTCTTTGAGCACAAGTCTTTTTTTAATTTATTTATTTTATTAAAATTAGGATGCAAAATACTAACTAAAAAATTTATTTGGTTATTCATTTATTTTTTACTTAAAGTTTAGATACAAAAGTCAACCGCTCATCTCATTTACTTAATATCATGCATTGATGAATAAACGACAATAAATACTACAATATTGTTTGACCCCTACGGATGCTATTTTAAATATGCATCAATTACTAAGTGGTCTCCTTAGGAGATGAATCCTACTAAGAGTTATTATTATTTTTACTTAAACAAAAATATCTTTTACTTATAAATTTATTGGTATATATTAATTATTATAATTTTTTAATTATTTCTTACTTCTATTTTTAAATTTTAATTTCATTTTATTTAAAATAATTATTACAATAAATATTTAATAAATACATTTTGTTATTTTCTTAAATATAAATACTTGTTATATTATTATTTATTTTTGTTTAGATAAAAATACTTATTTTTATTAAAATAGTTTATATATTTTGTAGTTGAAAAATTAAATTAACTTCAAAGTTTATTTTTAAATATAAAATAATTGAATATTGTAAATTTAATACATAATTTAACAACAAATATTTAAACTTGTACTACGTAAACATATATGTTAATTAACTTTTTTTATAGTTTGAATGCAGCACTTTTTTAAAATTTTTTTTTTAAATTCAATTGCATATAAATTTTCATAGATCAATTAATTTTAAGCACAATCTAGACTTGATATTCATATATTTGGGTGTCTTTTAATTATTATTTTAAAAGTGTATTCAATTTTCAATAGTATTTATGAAATTATATTATAGCTAGCAATAATATTAATTCTTTTATTTATTTGATAGCCATTTTTTAAAAACAATTAAAAAACAAAAAATATATAATTATATCAATAGTTATTTTTATATAATAAAAATAAAATTATCAATTAAATATGACTAGTGGTATAAATTATTATAAGTATAAGTTTATAAAACATATAAAAATGTTTATAATTAATATGATGGTAAAAATAATAATTATAATTTAATTAGATGATGTTGAATTTTTATAATAAAAATAAATATTAACAATAACCAATTATTTTATAAATAAAATAAAATAAATTAAAAATAATTATATTAAATTTATTAAACTAAAATTTATGATAAAATACATAAATGAATGATCAAATAAAAAGTTTAATAATTTAAATGAGCAAATCATAATCCCTCGTCTTGACGAGAGGAATAAGCATTCTCTAATTTAGAAAAATAAAAATTTGCAAGGAATTTACTTTTTACTTTTCATTCCCCCAAACAAATAAAACAATTCTTATTACTTTAAAAATGCTATCATTCCACACACCCCCCCAATTCCTTTAACCAAATATACTCTCAATTTTTCATCTCTTAAAATCTATTTCTTCTTTTTCTTATTCTTTCAATTCTTTCTCTCCTCTTGACACAAGCATGATGTGTCCATTGTTTTTGGAGGGCACAACATGCCCAGAGCTTGTATCATGGTAAGCCTTAGGTTTAGGCATGTGCCTACCTCATGTGTGAGTATATGCAAGTTTTGGTTAAACACTGCTAATTAAAAGTTAAATTTAAATTAATTTTTATATTTATTAAAATATATTTTTTATTATCACTCAAAATTAAAAAATTAAAAAGAGAAGTCATCATTGTCATTATTGAAACATTAAAAAATAATTTAAAAAAGTGCCACTCCCCAAATCATCAATTCGAATACTTAATAACCATCACTCACCTATTAGAAATGCTATCACTGATACTTTATAACAATGTGTAAGGTTTTTAGTATCTCATATAGCCAATTCACATAATATATATATACCAAAAACATAAATATTTATTATTTACAAATATAATGTTCTACAACAAAGTATTTCCACAAAAATTCTCCCGAATCCCTTTTAGTAAATATATATATATATATATATATATATATATATATATGTACATATTAATATAGAACACTAAATAGATAGTATGATTTTCTACAAAATGCAAGCCATGAACTCCACACCTAGAGATGTGAACTGACAATCTTCTGTGAATGTGTCAAATTTGAAAATGTTTTTAAGAAAGAAAAAATTTAAGCATTAAACTTAGTAAATAGATAAATGATAATAACTAAAATTTAATTTATATGAGTAAAAGTATCATATTTAAAATATATAATTTGCAAAAACATTCTCTTGTGAAAATCTGTAAATATTTTAATAAAATTTAGACTCCTCTGAAAACTATCTCCCGAGACATATCTTAATGTGCTTCTAATAGACATCTCGAGACCTATTAATAAATTATTTCACATAATCAAATAAAATTAAATCATTGAACTCACTTGTTAACATTAACCTAGATAGATAGTATAATGTCAGACACTTATCATATCTAGCGCCCACTCCTTTTATCCCATTGTCGTTGATAAAGAGAAAATAACCACTCCTATATTGTATCTTTAGTAAGGGAGAAAAACATATATATCAATATATTGTATCTTTAGTAAGGGAGAAAAACATATATATCAATATATCATACATTAATATATATGCACAAACACACCTACTATCGAGCACTTATACTAAGATTATAAATCATGAATTTACAAATACATTTTCATATCACATTCATCAAAATATACATTCACAGATAATGTAGACAATTCTTGAATCATATTTTTTTATAAATTTATTATTATTTCTTTATTTTAAATCCATATCCGTAAAGCAATTTATAAATCTAAATTGCATAATACAATCAAATATTTAAATTTATTTTATCAAAAAATATTAAAAATAAGTTTATATTTAAAAAAAATATTAATTCATATTATTGAAAAAATTTAAAAACACTTCCAGCTACTCATAGTTTGTGAAAAACTCAACACTCTCAAATTTAATCTCCTGGTTAAGCCAGACCTCTTACTCCTTTATGACTACCTATGTAGAATTTATTCACACGCAAATTATTAATATACTATATTTATTTTAAATATGAGATCTTGATGAAATACATATATTTCTTACTTACGTTTATTGAGACATCTAGTTATGGTTTTTATTCAACATATTAACACTATAACACCTTCTTATTTCCAATTCTTGGTCATGTCAATATACAGAACATATCTCATTATATTCAATCATCAAAAATTACATAAAATAATTTACTTTTACCCACAATTACCTATCAAAATTTATACTATTTCTACAATTTCGATAGATATCAATTCTTTTCTAAGTAAAATACTTTATATTTGTCATCATATCAAATTTCTAGTATAAATTTTTTATACTCAAAATACATACCAACGTAACACTAAAATTCACCCAAAAATAATCAAATTGCCATAGAATAATTTATACTAATATAATATTTTAATTCTTCTCTAATCATTACTAAACATATAATATTTAATCTAAGAAAATTATCATCATTAAATATACCAAATAAATCTATAAAATCAATATTTCATATACCAAAATTCATCTCCAATTTTCTCTCAAAAATTCAACCATTTAAACATTCCAATAATAGCTATACATAATTCACCATCAAAATTTTACTTTAATCACCATATTACATAAATAAATTATCAATTGACATAAATATATATTCAACTACATATATCCTTAATATCAATCGAACACCAAGATATAATAATCAAATCATCAATTTCATCACATATGAAAATAATACACAAGCATACAAATATATACCAATTTCGACCACTTAGGTTTCTTAGCATCAATAATAAAAGATTGCTTATTGCATACTTCTAATATGATTCTAAGTTTAAAATAAAGTTTAAGGGGCTACGATAAACTTCTAAGCTTAAGATCTCACTTTTTAAATTTTTCTTAAATTTTTCCTCTAATAAAGCTAGTTGAAATGAATTGTTTATCCTAAGTGTTTATGGCTTTCTTGGTTGATTATGTTTATATAATTTTTTGACAATTGTTCTAAGGTGTTTTGGTAGTTTTTCAATGGTGAGAGATGAAAGAAACGATAAAGAAAGATTAAAAAAAATTGTAGAAGTTTGTAAAAGTTAAAATTCGAATAAATGAAGAAAATGAGCAAAAAATGCCTTAAATTGTCACGTGTCAGATCGTAAATCCGAGCATGTAACAATCGCTACATATCGCGAGAATTACTTTCTACCGATAATTCATATAAATGTGTAAGATCTACAATGTTGTATATGCATAAGATCACATGCCATGTATAATATTTAAAACCAAAATAATTTGGACAACCCAATAGTATTTATAAACATTTCAAATCCTTTTTACAGCATTTCTACATATAATTGAGGAGATTATTATATACCTAATAATTTTCTAATAAATTATTCGCCACCAGCTAATTGTTTATGATAAGAACTACAACCTTCTCAGAACTACATTACCTAAAAATATTTTTAAAATAAAAATAAAAAAGTAAGTAATCACTTAGTGAATAGATAGATGGCGGTGACCTAAAATTTTAATATTTGAGTAATAGTATCATATACAAAAAATATGTTTCATGAAATAAAATCAAACATTTATAATCAATAATTCGTAAAAAATATTCTCACATCTAGTTATGTAGATATTTCAATCAAGTTTGGATTCATCTGAAAATTATCCCCTGAAACATCTATTAGCAGCCTTTTGATTGACATGTCGAGACTAGTTAACAAAAATTTTTACATATTTATATAATAAAATTATTAAACCCATTTGTTAATGTTAGTCCGAATAAAGAGTGTAGTGTCAAACATTTTGTTATTTGGCACTCATTCCTTTATCCCTTCATAGGCAATAAAAAGAAATTACTACTCCCATACTCTATTTATAGTAAGGGAAGAAAGTGTATATATCAATATATTATATATTAGTATTTATACATAGATGCACCTGCAATCAAACACTTACACCAAGTCATAAATCACGAAACTATAAACATATTTTTACATTATATCCATCAATACATGCATTCACAGATAACATGCACAATTCTTAAATATAATTTTTTATAAATCCACTTTTACTCCGATATTTTAAATTTATATTCATAAACATTTAAAATTTTTAAATTTCATAAAACAATCAAATATTTAAATTTATTTTATTAAAAAATATTGAAAATAAATCCATATCCATAAAGCATTTTAATTTATTTTATTAATAAAATATTTAAAAATAAATCTATTTATTCACAATTTGTGGAAAGGTTAGTACTTTTAAATTTAGTTCCCTTGCCATGTATGATTCCTTGCTATTATATCCTCGCCTAGATAAAATTTATTTATATACAAACTTATTAACGTACTATGTTTATTCAAAGTATTATGATCTTGATGTAGCATGCAATGCATATATTTCTTAATTGATATTTATCGAAGTATCTAGTCATGGTTGTATACAATATATCGAAATTATTTTATATTCACATCAATTATTTTTTTTTTGATTTTATTACACCGATTCTTATCTAAATAACTTACTACACATTTAAATATATATCAAGTTTCTAATACTATTATTCAATATTTAAAGCATATACTAATGTAATATTAAAATTCATCCCATTAATAATTAAATTTTTTATAGGAAAATTTAATGCCGATGTAATACTTTAATAGCCCTTTTTTCGTTACTACACTTAAAATTTTTAATCCAATAAAATATTCTTATCAAATACATCATATGAATTCATATATTTAACATTGCGCTATATTAATTTCTTTTTCAATTCTTCTTTAATAATTTTAATCCTTTTGAAAATTCCACATAGTATCACCTATATTACCATCATTATTCCACTTTTTCACCACCTCATATGTATGTGCATACTCTATCTAATTCATTTCTTAATACATTTTCACAATCATCCCATTTTATCATAAAATTAAACTAAACATATATATTTATATATGTGCACACACCATTATTGCACCAAAAAGTTTAAATCTTTGTCATCCACACTTAAATTAATAATATATATGTACATATATATATATATATATAACTACATAAGCTCAACATAAATCAAACACAATTTTACTTTTATATAAACTCTAAATTTGTTTATAAACATAATTCAAATTCAATTACACACACACACATGCAACAATTTTAGTTTCTAGAGTTTCTTAATATCTATCTCTAATTCATGTTTTCTAAATGACCATACCATAATTCTAAACTTAAAATAGAATTCGTAAAACTTACCAAAGTTTTCTTAAGCTCAAGTATGCCCTCTTGAAAATTTCTCCTTGAATTCTTCCTTAATTAGATCTTAGATAAAAAACTAAGAAAATTTGTGGTGTTGGCTTGTTTTTATTTTTATTTTTTATTTTTCTAGGTTAAGAAATTTTCCTACCATTTGTAGGAAGCAAAATTTTTTTGGCAAGAATGGAAATGGCAGCCAAGGATAGAAGAAAGAGAAGAAATGATGAATTAATAAATAAATGGAGAGAAGTGTAGAATTGTGTAGAAAATGGTGGATATTTTGGGCTTGGGCCTAATAATTTGAATAAAAATAATAAATAATAAAGTCCATCATTATTCCACTATTTTATTATTCCATTATTATTTTATTATTTTGGCCCATTTCAATTTAACATATGCTTATCTAAAGAAAATTTAAAAATTTCAAAAATAACCCTAATGATTAATTTATTCCCTAATTAGAAAAATATCCTTGGAAAAAATTATATTATTATCTTTTTAAGATTTTAACAATTATATAACATAAAATATAATCTAAAATCATAAAATTCATACTTAAATATATAAAAGATATTATTATTTATCATATGCCTTGATTCAATGTCAACTTCGTACACATATACTTGATATAATATTTTTATATACGTAAAATCCTATAACGTGTCGTAAATTATATATAATACATTTAAAAAGAGTTTTAAGAATTAAATACGAATTCCTCATAAGTACATCTTTTTTACCACCAATCATAATATTTGAACCTATATCTCAATATATAACATGGTTGCTAATGTAATGGATTATGAAATCATTAATTTACCTTTGATTAAAGATAAAAAAAATAAAAAATATTTATAGAATTTAGTAAAAAATGGGCTTGGATCTAAACTAAATAAATTGGGCCCATAATATATTTGACCCATTTTAAAACTTATTCTTATCAAAAAGTAAAATTTTAAAAATAGTTTTAACAAAATTTACATTTCTATTTTTATTCCTAATACCTAATTTATTCACAATTTATAAAAATATCCTTTTAAAGTCATATTATACATTCCTAAGGTTTTGTCATTTGTACAATATAAAATTTAATCTAAAATCATAAAATTTAACACTTAAATATATATACAAAAAATTATATATCCTATACTTCAATTATATGTCAACTTAACATGCATATACTGATTTAGTACCCTTATATGTGTAAAATATAATAATGTATCCTAAATGCATATATAATGCATATAAAAACGGTTTCAACGATTTAATATTGGTTCTACAAAAAGGCTTCTTTGTGTCTTCTATGCATGAAGAGATGAATCTTTATTTTATTAAAATAAAAATATTAAAAATTAAAAATTAAAAATAACAAAATACAATGTATTTGAAAAGAAAATATTTGAGGAAGAATAGGAGAACAACATCATTCTATCAATTCCTTACCTCTCACATTCTATTCTTCTTCTTCTTCTAATCCATTCAATTCTTTATTTCTTCTTTGGCACAAGCATGACATGTCTATTATTGTTGAAGGGCACAACATAACCTCAAGTCCCTACCATGTTGAGCTTAGGACTCAGGCCCATGTTTGTCTCTGACATGAGTCTATTTAGACATTGTTTGTTAAAATTTATTTTTAATTAATTTTTTATATTTATTGAGATATATGCGTCTACTTGTTACTCAAAATTAAAAAAATTAAAAAGATTAGAAAGAAAAATATCCCTCTCATTGTCAAGATATTAAAATATAATTTTTTTAAAGTGCTTCTTTATGAATAAAGGATGTGTATCCCTTGTATATAAAGGGATGATTATCTTATTTTATTGATATAAACGTATATTAAAAAAATTAAATTATTAAAATATAATATATTAAAATAATAAAATATTGAAGAAGAATAAGAGAAAGTAACCTCATTCTACAATTCTTGATCTTTTAGGATCAATTTATGTTTCCCTTCCCTCTTCCTCTTCCTTTCCTCTCACAATCAATTTATGTTTTCTCTTATTTTTTCATTCAATTCTTTATCTATCAATTCTTCTTCTTCTTCTAGTAACCATCAAATTTTTTAAATACATTTTTATTTACATTGTTCAATTTTTTTTTAAATTTGTTTAAATTTTACAAAATAATATTTAATAATTTTTTTAATTATTTGAAAAATGTTAATGATTTTGATAAAATATGTAAAATTTTAAGGCAAAAGATATATATACGGAGTATAGAAGAAGAGATGATAATGGAAGATATAATGAAAAAAATATTTAAATAAATAATGAAAATAAAATGATGAAATTAAAAAAGGTTAGTTAAAATTACAAAAATTATTTTCTTTTTGTTTCTTATTTCAAATTATTTTTATTATATTCTTACAAATATTGTTTATGCAATAATTTTTTATTTATTGTATAATACTTAAAATAAATAATTTTAAATTTTAATTTTAACTGGTTGGTTTTTGGGCCTTAGCCCAACACAGTCCATAGTTTGACACGAACTTAATCCATATTAGTCATGCGACTTGAGCCAAATTAAGCCTCGTTTTGGTCAACAATACTTGGATACACTCTACACAAATACTATTAAAGGGTGTTTGTTTTTAAAAATAGAAAGAAAGGAGGAAAGGAAAGAAGGAAGGAGAGGAAAGGAAAGAAGGAAGGAAAGGAAAGGAGAAAGGAAAAAAAAATGAGTTTGTTTATTTGTATCATACAATTATCTATGAAAAAGAATTTACTATTTTTTATTTTAACAGAAATATTCTTTAATTTTAAATTTATTAATACTT
>CP135580.1:5783720-5799378 GCA_032401905.1 Swietenia macrophylla | reverse complement strand
CTGGCGCGTGTGTTGCACGTGCTTGAGAGGCAAGTTTTTTAACTCGGGCCCGTGCGTTGCACGCGCCCTATGCGTGGCACTAGGGTCACGTTAGCCTTGGTTCCATGTGCCTACAGGTGCCAGAGTCAAAAAAATTTTGCCTCTCGGGCATGTGAGTTGCACGTGCCCTGTATGTGGCACCAGGGTAAATCCAGCATCGGTTCCACACGCCTTGGCGCGTGCAACGCGCCAGAATGTCTTCTTCTTCCTCCTTTGGTTTTCATATTTTTCAGTAAATATTTTCTATCTAAATCATTCAAAATCATCTCATTTATTGCGTCTTGCGTGTGGCATCAGGGCCACGTTAGCCCTGGTTCCACGAGCCTGCATGCACCAGAGTCAAAAAAATTTTGCCTTTTGAGCACTTAAGTTGCACGTGCCCTGCACGTGGCACCAGGGCAAATCCAGCTTTGGTTCCACATGCCCTGGCGTGTTGCAGCGCCAAAATGTCTTCTTATTCCTCTTATGGTTTTTGTGTTTTTCAGTAAATATTTTCCATTCAAATCATTCAAAATCTTCCTATTTATCAATTTTTTTCACAATTTACATATATATATATATATATATATTTTACAATATTTATACTTTTTAAGTATTAATTTTCATATAATCATATAATAATAAGCTAACAAAATTTTATTTTTAAATTTATCAATAAAATAAAATTTAACAATACAAGTAATACTAATATCTTTTGTTGTTATTGTTGTTGTTGAAATTTATTTTTCAATTCATAAGTATTTATTTTCAAAGATAAAGAAGAAAGTGAAAAAAGGTGGGGAAAAGCAAAGGATGAAGTTTAATTTTAGGATAAAATTGTTAATATAATTTATTTACGAAATTAAAATTGTTAAAATATATTATTTTGGTAAAAATTTTTTAAGATTAGTTACAAGTGCAAAGAAGGATTAAAATAGGATTATTTTTAAAATTTTTTCAATTTGAAACCGTGGATATATGAATTTTGTGAAAAGAAGAGTTAAAATGACCATTATAAGTATGTGAAATCTTGCCGTGATTGACCGTTACTGGTAGATGCCGAAAGTAAGATGAAATGAACCTGCACAGAATTTGGCGCTTAGGGAGATCTGGTGATCGTCAAAATGCCGGTTTCTTGCCGTTTTGTATCCGTAAAGTACACGTGGATGAATTCCATGGTTGTTGTGATTAGTGAAGCAAGAAGGAATATGAGATTTGTGTGGACTGGAAAAACGGCGAGGTTCAGTAGAGCCCACGATTGTTGCCTTGAATTTCGATCACTAGACGAGGGCCAACAAGGAGATTAGCAATTGGGCATAGTTTGCTAACCGGTCTACAGATTGGAGAGTGGGCCCATTTGATACTCTGGCAATAACAAGGATGTGGACGACACGTGGAAGTTTAATTTGCGTTGGATTGTCTTTGCATATTTTATAGAGCTAATTTAATAGGCTTATGGGATGGGTTGGGTTAACTTTTTAAAAATTTATTACAACCTGAATATAAGATAAATAAATGAGTTTAAATTTTTTCGTAAAAAAATTTATAAATTAATTTTATATTTTATAATATAAATTAAAAAATTAAAATATAATATAAATTATTTATTATTAATTATATTACGTATTAATACAAATAATAAAGATTCAAAGGATATTTTTATTTGCAGTCACCATCTCTAATTTTTAACATTGTTGAATAGGTTACAAATTCATAAAATTTTCATCCAATGGCAAATAATGATTCTCAAGTTTTGGTGGACAAGTTTCTTAGCCCAATTACTAAGCTTAACAATTCCATCTCATCGACGAATCCACTCCCATGTAAAAGACTTGTTGGTTGTAATGGTATATATCACAGGGTCTTTTATTTATAAGAGCACCATAATACTCAAGTACTCTCACTTAATTAGCACTCTCATTTCACTGGGTAAAACCTGTAAAAATTAGCTTCACATGTATCGCAAGTATGATAAAATTAGTCAAAGAATAAACAACATAGTTTTTACGAAAGTATTGACCTTCAACTTTTTTATTACTCTTAATAAAAAAGAAAAAATAATCTAACCACTTGCAATGAACTCATTCAATAAAGTGTAGTAGCACTTCCTTACTTGTATCTCTCGTACGTAGAATTTCATATAATATCTCATATCTTTTGACTTTTCCAAATGGCTTTATATATAGTGAAACCAATATTCTTGATTTTCAAGTACTATTAGATTTTATTAACAATTTTAGTAGATAACATATAAGTTTATCTACAACTCTAATAGATAACACATCCTACCTTATCTATAACTCTAATAGATAAGTATATAGTAATTTAAAGCACATTCAAAGTCCATTTCGTGTATAAGAGTTATTTGCAATACACTGCTATTTTATTTAGAAGTCCTACTTTATTCTGCCTTTTGCACTCTTAGTACATCTCGAAGTTTACTTTTATCCAATTTATGTAGCCAGTATTTAAGAAAAACTTAAATTCCTTTATTTAAGAGTCCATTTAACCCTTTACTTAACTAAAAAGAGTTTACTTAACTTAAAAGGGTTGAATGGTAGATTTTGACTTTATCATGTACTTATGTATAAACCCATCTCTTGTGCTGTACAATCAACCCACTATTGTTGCTCGCAAGGCCCAAGTTCTAACACTGTATAGCATTTCGCATGCATATTATCTTGTTCTTGCACATGTTGCTTTACTCCCGGGCATACCAACTCGTGTTAGCATTTCCTTGGTTACCTTTCATGTCTAACCATATTTATTGTGTGTTGACCGATATTCGCCATGCTATGTACTGCACCTACAACATATTTAACCTCAATCAAGGTATAATCCTAACCTTAGGTCTGCAACTCATTTCTAAGGTTGAAATTATACCTCAACCATTTCTAAACTTAGCTTTGGCAATAGAGTTTTTCTCTTCATCAATTCCATTGAATTCTTTTCTCTATTGGAATTATTTTAATTTATTAATTTTACACTTGATTCTTGCTATCTCTTTTGTTCTTTCGTTCATTCTTCTGGGTAGGCTCTTTATTCCTTATGAATTGTAATTTCTTTAGATATATTCCTGTTTCATTTTGAGAAAAATTTTGTGCAACCCAACTTTGTTTTTCTTTTAAAATAATAGGGTGGTTTTTAGTATAGAAGCTAGTTCTAATTCACGTTCTTTTAATATAAAAAATCTTCAAATTGTGAAAGAAACCTATCAAAAAAAATTCACTCGACTTCGTCAATTTTTTAGATTCTATTATGATTGGGTTCCATGCTATAATCTCCAATGTTAATTGGTATTTTTTTTTGTTGTACAAAATCTTCGTATACTAATATCATGCTACTCTTGAATGAATTACTGTTTTATTCTTATTTAAAATTTTTTACTTTAAACATTGAGTTTATAAATGTTTATTGGTTAGCTATGAAAATAATGTAATAATGACTATGATTAATTCCTTTAATAAGAGATTAAGAGTTGGTATGCATGTGTTATAAATTAAGTGTCCTTGTATTTTTTGATTTTAGATTGTACCTAATAATCTTTGAATTGAGTGGTGTGAACTTTGGTTTAGATATTGAGATCAACTGCATGGAAATTAAGGGATGTGGTATCGTCTAGATCTTACTTTTAGGTTAAGACATGGTAGTTGTTATTGAAAATGTCTAGTTTGTAAAGACTAATGTTAGTTTCAAGTTTAAAGAACACCACAATGATTAAATATAATGCCTGATCTAATAAGATTTTAGTGGAATATCTGTTTCAAAAAGAGGGCATCATTAGTTTTTTACTTTTTAGTGCAACCATGGTTTGAAATTTCAAGTCATTTTCTATTGTTTGAGAAAATAAGCAAGAGTTCTATAAGCTTTAAAAAAAGAAGTGATGCACTGATATTACTTCTTATATATAATCAATAAATATTTACATCTTAGCATGTTATTTGTGAACCTAGGTGCAAACAATTGATGGATGCAATGTTTGCACGATATTGAAGATTTGGTCATAGTTAATAATTAGCTAAATTGATTCTTTCTTTCACTTACTTCTTTTATTTCTTTTTTGTCTATCATATCTCAAAATTTCTTTGTGGGTGTATGTTTGGATGTCAACTGACTGTAAGCAAAGTTATTGCCTAGGTTTTTGTCCATGTTAGATAAATTCAAAATGGTTAGTCAATAAGATTGTATAATAGTGGTGTGTGTTTAGTTTGTTACTGTGTGCCTCTCATTTGTTCTTTAACACATGTATCTTATTATTAAATAGGGGTTTTCTTAACATTTAATAATAATCTATTGGAATCATGAAATCTACTAACAACAGTTGGCATTAATTGGTAATGCAGAAAAAATAGCTCAAGAGAATAAAGGCTGGCTCTTTTGTAACAAGTGTGCAAAAAATATATCAATTATTTGATCCCAATAATAAAATGAACAACCAAGTTTTGATAAGGTTGAAGATTGGAGATTATTTTCTTTGATCATAGGTTTGTGATATTATTTTGATTTCTTAAATGTTCATTTAAATTTAAGTGTTATGAGCTTATATATTTGTATGTACTTTTGTAATTAATTTGCTTGTTAAAAAGGAGGATAGATCAATGGATAATCATTTTAAAGTGAATTTGTAGTTAAGACCTTGCATTGGAAAAGAAATAAGACTGTCCCTTTTAAAGGCCATATAAAAATGTCAAAAGAGATGTGATGTTGTGATAACTGATGACACGGTTATAATGATCAAGTATCTATTTAGAATTGTAAGTCTGGAATTATAAGTGAACTCTGAATTTAGATGTAAAATTTGGTTGTGAATATAAAACCTAAATATATTAACATCTATAACATTTTAACATTTGCATAAACTTTTGAATAATAAAAAAATAAAGATAATTTTTCATTAATTACAACTTATCTTAATTCTTATAATTTTGAACATATCGTGGAGGTACTTGTGGTAAGATTATATGTCTTATATGGAATGACTTTTGCATGCATAATATCAAGGCATATAGATAGGTGAGTTTGATTAAAAATCAATTTCACATAGAAGAGTCCCACAGCAAGTTTGCTGAGTTTGTTTGATTAAGAGTCCATTTCACATGGCACATCAATCGGTTGGTATAACTAAGCATTGATTCCACTTAATAGGTCAATTAGTTGGTTTGACTAAGAATTGATTCCATATGGCAGGCTAATTGGTTGGTTTACTTAAGAATTTATTCCACGTCCACAAGAAAAGCTAATTGCTCTTTGTATGAAAAACAAGCTTTTAAACCATTTGAATTAAAAGCTTAAGCTATTAGTATGGGTATGAATCATAATTTTATCCTTTAGTACTTAATTTTTAAAGGACAAATTTAGTATATCCCTTAATGGTTTTGGAACGAATTTGAAAATAAAAAAACTTAAAATGCATAGCAAATTTGAGACAAATATAGATGCAAGTAAATATCTACAAATATTTGTAAAGGATATATACGAATATTTAACTTTTTTTATTTTTATTTTTTGCAAGTACCAAAATGATGTTGTTTTAATAATATAAATACATACCCTAAATGACTATACACATAGTTGTACATTGCACAAATCCATTATACAAACCAATTTTCTCCTGTTGCCTCGCCACTGCTCAACTATTGAATATTTAAGGTGCTTTTAGGGATATTTTTATTTAGTTGAGATGCTTCGTTTAGGGTTATGGGTTTCTTTTTGTTCTTTAGGATGTTCTTGTTTTTGTGAATGTTTAACCCTTCATTTGTACATTTTGCATCTAGTTAATTTTAGTTCTCATTTGTTTCTTAACAAAAAAAAAAAAAAAAATATATATATATATATATATATATCTGCCTTCTCAACCTTTAGTGCTATTATTTGTTGCTACGGGCTTATAAATTAACTCATTTAGGATTTAAAGTGTTAAGGTAAGTTTTTTATTTTAAATAAGAGTTTCAAGATTTGAACTTAAGGAGGATGTTTAGTGATACAAATTATGGCACAACTTTAAAGAATTCAATTTAAGTTCCGATTGATCCAGTTACGAGAGTACAAGTAAAAAAGTCCAAAAATGCACTTAACGGGCTAATTCAAGAAATTTAGACCCAAGTAAATTCGTGGAGACTCATTGAGTTTGGTCCACATATCCAGCAAAGATGAATATGCATGATTCAAACTCTAGAAAAGTTTAGTCAAATCTAAACTTGATTTTTTAGCAAGTAAAATAGGAATATTTAGGAGTGTTTGAATTCATTTATAAGTCTATTTAATTAGTCAGTTTTCCTTGAAATGTTTGAGTTCATTTATAAGTCTATTTAATTAGCTAACTTTCCTTTCTGTCTTGAGTAAGTAAAAGATACGATTTTGCCTATAAAAAAGCACCTTTGAATAAGAAGCAATCAGAATTCATTAGTTAGAAAAATTAAAAGTTATTTTCTCTTTGGTTCTTTGAAGAACTATTCAAATTTATCAAGAATTATTCTTGTGGCGTTCATCAGTGACTCATCGAACGGACTTCCATCATCGTTTGTGGCGTCTACATTATACCGAGGTTCTTATTTTTTTATAAACAACGGATCGAGATTCCATTCAAATCTGATCGTAGAACGATCTTGAGTTTCTTGTTGAGTTCGAGTCTTGTTATTCTTAGCGAGGTTCGTATCATTTGGTATTAGAGCAAAGGTTATTCTAGTATCAGGTTTGCCTATCCCTTTTGTTATTCTTTTTGCAATATGTTATTCATTTTGTAATTCTTGATATAAAAAAAAAGAAAGAAAAAAAAAAGAGAAGAAAGGAAAAAAAAAAGAGAGAAAGAAAAAAAAGTGAAAAAAACGAAAAAAAACCAAAATTTCATATTTTACTTTGTTATCAACACCCTAATTAATATTTGTGTATCAAATTTCAAGATTTTCTTTATGATTCTCAATTTCCAAATCAATGGGTATAAAATTAAAATACTTTGTGCGAAATTAAAACTTTTAAAATTCGTGACACGACCTTATTTTCAGCCTTTATTTTGTCGTAGTAAGTCCCAAAGAATCGTTGCAAGAAATTTTTGATTATTGTTTGTTAGTTTGAAAAGAACCAAAAGAGAATTATTGAGTGGAAAAAGGCAAGAGTGGTGAGAGTATTAGAAGGATAAAAGCCGCAAATTTTTGAGTGAAACGCGAGTGAAGAGTTATTCATATTCTTGAGTGTAAATACGTAAGGAAGAAAATTATGAAGTTCTTTTTTTTTATAACTTATTTCCGACAGAAATTATGTCACAATAAAACCATAAGGAAGTACAAACAGGGATGAATTCAAAGCTATACATGAAAGTTTTGGTGGGAGAGATGAGACAGATGATGAAGTTGGAATTAGAACAAATTAGTGAACGGTTGGATAGATTTGAAAATGTTAATCGGAGGAATCGGAGGGAAAGCGCTTAACAACAGCGTATAGTAGAATATTTTAAGGAATATAACAACGGCAGTTTTAAGGAGGAAGATAGACACTCGGTAGGCAGCAATAGGAGGGTTGAACGTGTTAGAAAAGATTGGAATTGGGAGGATAATAATTTGGGCAGCATTAAGATGAAGGTGCCTTCATTTTAAGGTAAGAATGATCCTGATGCTTATCTTGAGTGGGAAAAGAAGATGGAGCTAGTTTTTGATTACCACAACTACTCCGAGATGAAGAAGGTAAAACTTGTAGCCATTCAATTTTCTGATACTGTTATTCTTTGGTGGGATCAATTGGTTTTAAGTAAGAGAAGAAATAGAGAACGTCCAATAGAAACATGGGAGGAGACGAAAACTGTGATGAGAAAACGGTTTATTCCAAGCTATTATTTCAAGGAGTTGTATCAAAAATTGCAAAGTCTTATGTAAGGCAATCAGAGTGTGGAGGATTATTATGAAGAAATAGAAATAACTATGATCCGAGTGAATATAGAGAAGGATCGAGAATTTACTATGGCTAGGTTTTTGGGTGGTTTGAATTGAGAAATTGCAAACGCGGTAGAATTGCAATATTATGTGGAATTAGAAGATTTGGTTCACATGACCATCAAAATTGAGCGCCAACTCAAGAGGAGGGCAGTGCACATCTAAATCAAAGTTCGAGTGCATTCTTTTAGAAACTGAATTTCATAAACAAAGAAGACAAGCTGCAAACATTCGCAACACCCAAGCACAAGTTTGATCCCAAGTCCGCGAACACCAGCCACATTTCTCAAGGTGAAATTGACACTTCTACCTCTAGAAACCGTGACGTTAAATGTTTTAAATATCAAGGCAGGGGACACATAGCAAGTTAATGTCCAAATACGCGAGTTATGATAATGCAAGATAATGGTGGCATTGTGACTGACGATGAAGATTCTGACACCAATGACATGTCGCCATTGGAGAACATCACCGAGGAGGAGTATTTAGCCCCTGATGCATTGACATTAGTAACTAGGAGAGCATTAAGCTTGCAGGTAAAAGAAATTGAAGAAGTGTAGCGAGAGAACCTTTTTCATACTAGGTGCCACGTCAAAGATAAGGTGTGTAGTATAATTATTGATAGTGGTAGTTGTACTAATGTTGAAAGTACAATAATGGTGAAAAAATTAGGACTGTCCACGTTGAAACACCCTAAACCGTACAAATTACAGTGGTTAAATGATAGTGGAGAGGTGAGGGTAAATAAGCAGGTAATAGTTGCATTTCGAATTGGAAAATATGAAGATGAAGTGTTATGTGATGTCGTACCGATGCAAGCTGAGCATTTGTTGTTAGGGCGTCCATGGCAGTTTGATAGGCATGTAAAGCATGATAGCTTTACGAACAAGTACTCTTTTGTACTTAATCAATGACTAATCACTCTTGTACCTTTAACACCACAACAAGTGTATAAGGATCAAGTGTGACTACGAAAGGAGTGTGATCAAAAGAAAGAGAGAGATAAAAAGAAAACGAGTGACAATTCGAGAGAAAAAATTGATAAAGAAAAAAAAAAGGAGTACAGATTTAGTCGTCGAAAACAAAATAGAGAGAAAAATAAATTTTTATGCAAAAGAGAGTGAAATAAAAAGAGCGAAGTTTTTAAATCAGCCAATGATTATACTTTTGTACAAAGAAGCGTTTTTAAATATTAATGAGATTGATCATGCTTTGTTTAATTTTATGGTTTTTCTTTTACAGGAATATGAGAATGTTTTTCCCGAAAAAATACCACAGGGTTTACCTCTTATCCGAGAGATTGAACATCAAATTGATTTTTTATCTAGTGCAACAATTTCAAACCGACCAGCTTATGTTGTGGCCTTTATATTATACCGAGATTCTTGTTTCTTTATAAATAACGGGTCGAGGTTCCATTGAAATCTAATCGTAGAACGATCTTGGGTTCCTTGTTGAGTTCGGATCTCGTTATTCTTAGCGAGATTCGTATCATTTAGTAATGCTAGATAAATTAGAGGACTTTCTTTTTTTTTTTCATAATTTTTTAGAGGATTAAATTTAGGAAAAATATTATAAAACTTATTTTGAATTTATTTCCACTTTATTAACGATGAAATAGTGTTTCATTTACAATCTTATAAACTGTTTAAAACTTTTTCATTAATTCTCAGTGATTTATGGGAACAATTTATTATTCATGCACTTCATAGAAAAAAATAATTTATCACTCATGATCTTATAAGAATAAGTTAGGTATATTTATTTAAAGATAAGTAAGAAACAAAATAGGTGATTAGAGACTTTAATATGATGGATCTTAAAATAGGTAATTATTACAAATCTTGAGTGGCTCATGTAATGATTAGATGTGAAGAATTTGTTTTTTGATGAAGATCTGGATACACTATTAGTTTTCAAACTAAAATTTGATTAAAAAGTATCCAAGTTGAAATTTTTGTTATGTATGCTAAAAGAATATCCTAACTTGGTAAAAAGATGAGCATACATATCATATCATGGTTATAAAGAAATCTATTGAAGGAAAAATAACTATTATTAAATTATATGCCAATGGCATCATACTCACAGAATATGACATAGAAAAAATTGACAAATTAAAGATTTATATAACTTCTGAATTTAAGATATTTTCTTGTAATGGAGGCGGCTCATTCCAAGAAAAAAATTATTGTGTCTTAAAGATAATACATACTTGATCTTTAAAAGAAACAAGAATGAGTCATTATACTTGATTTAAAGTTGAAGTCAAAAGATAACAACAGGGAAGTTTCTGTAAATACTAGTAGATATTAAGCACTAGGGGTGAAGTTAATCTATTTATTGTAGACTCAATTAGATGTAGCATTTGCTATTGACGTTGTTAATTTGTTTCTACATGTTTCATATGAGGAACATTTTGATGCGGTTTAAAAAATTTTGAGGTATCTAAAAACTGCACTTCGAGAAAGTCCATAATTCAAAAAAAAAATAAGTAAAAAAGCATTGAGATTTATCTTGATGATGATTGGGTTGGTTTAGTTACAAAGAAGAGATCCACATTAAGGTATTGCACCTTTGTTTGAGAAAATTTAGTTACCAGTCGAAGTAAGAAACGAAATGTTATTGCGCAAAGACTATTGAAGCTAAATTCAAAGTGATAACTCCTAGAATATGCAAGATTGTATGGTTTCAATGTGTTTTAAATGAATTGCAAAGGAATGTTGAATTACTTATTAAGCTTTATTGTAATAATAAAGTAGCAACTAGTATTATACATAATCCGGTGCATAATAGAACTAAGCATGTGAAACTAGATCAACATTTCCTCAAGAAAAAACTAGAAGAATGAGTTGTTTGTATGCTAAAAGGTTTGAACTACACAATAGATTACATATATCTGGACTATCTATGGACCAACTTGAGAGGAAGTGTTGAATTATCAGAAGTTTTATTATTTTTGAATTTTATTTTTTAATAAATTCTAATTTAAATTAGCCCAGCTTTATGGTTGCCTATTTTCTAGAATCTACTTGTTTGATTGTATTCTAATTCTTAAAGAATAATGTTAGTTTAGCTTTTCTCATTTTTCCTTCCTAATTTATACTTATGTTCATAATTGCAGGATATTATGAAATAAATAATTTTTTTTCTCAAAGTTTTCAAAGTCTACACTTAAAATTTGACGATTTGTCAGCTAAAAATGATACTCATACTTATTTACGTAAATAATGTAATGCTTGCTAAAAACTTACCTGTTAAAATAATAAAAAAAAAATTGATCAGTCATTTGAACAAGTTCTTTGCCTTAAAGGATTTGATAGCTTGCATTACTTAGAATGAAGTGAAAAGAACATGTTAAGCACCTTTCTTATCACAAAGAAAATATATAGCCAATCTTCTTAACCAAGCATAAATGATAAATTGTAATGATGTCAACACACTTCTCACTAGAGGATAAAAGCTCTTTGTAATAAACAAAGAACTTTTTGAGAATGGAACATTATACGGGAATGCCATTAATGCCATTGGAGCTTTATGATATGTAATCCTATTTAGACCAAAAATAACTTTTGTTATCAATAACTTGAGCTAATTAATGAGCAAACTTTTGAGCATACATAGGATTGGTCGCATGAGGGTCTTAATACAAAAGTGCACCATTGGTTGTAAATTTTTTATTGTAATTAGAGTTTGAAATTCATTTTACAAGAGAAGTGTTGCATTGATATTACTTTTTACTCTTGTTTCAAAAGTTGAATTTAGAAGGCAAAGTAATACTCTTTTTTCAATTGTTACAATTTTGATGAGTTTTTGATTAATTTCTTCTAGCTTGTTGATTGTCATAACAACAATACCAAAATGGCCTCATTAGTTTTGGTCAATTATGAAGCTTGCATGATCTCTATCCTCATCAAATTTATAACTAGTGTTTTGTGACTTATGCTTAAAGACATATGAATTTGGTTTGGATCAGTTTTGTTTTAAAATTCAAAACAATTGAAAATTGCTAATTTTAGTTTTAATCCAACCAATTCTAATTGATAATAGAAGACAAATCAAATCGATCAAAATGAACAAATATTGCGCATAACCTTTTCTAAATTTGTGGAAAAATAAGTTAATTAAATAATATATATATTTGATGACAATAATGATGATGCTGATAAAAAAAAATTATAATTGTAATATTGCAAGTAAATTTATTCTTTGTGTAATACTCATTAAAGTTAAAATTATAACAAATTAAAATTATAAAAATTTTAAAGAGGTCACAATAATACTACTAAAAAAAGGACAAGAGTTAACAATTTACCATTTAAATTAGAGTAGATTTATTTTCTTTTCTTTTATTTTTTTGCTATTTATAGATTTTAACAATCACGATAATTGTTGATTGTCTTTCTTATCCAAAAATATCCTTTTATCCATTAATCTATCTTAATTAGCCCAATAAGTTTTACAACTAATTAGTGACTACTGTAGTTAATATGGAGAAATTAAAGTTACCAAGTCAACCTATTCTTAGTCTTAAAGGTCAATTTGAAATAGGATCATTATTCATTTCTAATATAGCTAAGCAGGAAGCCAAGTTCATAATAATTATAAAGTCTAGGATAACAATGGACAACTGTATAAAAGTTTTTGAGCATAAGAATGAAAGTCATCCAAATTCAATACAGAAATCATTACCTTTTGAACCCAAAGATAATGAAACTTAGTCCATGTGATGTGTTCCTAAAGCCTTACACCCATAAAAGCTTGTCCCAATTAAGAACAATACCCAAGATAGTGATGTATTATAGATGCTTAAGCAGATTCACTTAAATATCCCTTCACTCAATGCTATTAACCTAGTACATTCTTATGTAAATTTCTTGAAAAATCTTTGTATCGTACAAGAAATTAACAATGTTCTAAACAAGAAATTTTTAATCGAGCACTTAAATTTCATTCTTCAATACAAAATTTCTCATTTTTCATTAGAGATCATTTTTTTACTAGGCTTTACTCAATTTAAGAGCTCATGTTAACTTGTTGTGATTTTTCATGTAAGTGAAATTAGGTGTAGGAGAATTGAAACCTATTCTAGTAACACTCCAAGTAACTGATAGATCTGTCAAAGATTATTTCTTTCTTATTAAAAAAGGATCTATACTTTATCTTTTATTAAAATGAGAATTGAATGTGCAATGGTGTACAGGGTAATTAAACAACCTTTAAATTTAGTATGTGTATACATTTATCAAAGAACTTGAATAATATAGTATTATCTTAGGTGTTTTGCTATTTGATTAGAGGTGAAATTGACACTACAACTCTAATCTCCCTTATAGCATATAACTATAATAGTAACTTTCCTAAAACATTTATTAATTTTTTGGTTTGTCGACATCTAACACTACTTTAATGTAGTATGTTACTTAATAACAAACCTTACTAAGCAAGACATAACCTTTTTTTCTAGAGGCCATTCTTTCTTCCAACTTATATCTATATTTATAGTAATGATTGGTATTCTTATTCCTATGTCCATTTTAGAGACAATTTGGAAAAAGGTGTCATTAAGGATGTTTTGATCAAAGTTGGTAAGTTCTATATTCTTGAGAATTTTAAAATCCCTGATATTTAAGCAATAAAGAACAAAAGAGATCAAATTCTAAATTAATTTCTGTAAACTATTTTTAACAATAGCCAATGCATTAATTCATTGTCCTGACGAAGTAATGAAACTTTCTTTGGGAAATATAACTATTGAACTTACTACTTTTAATGATAGTCAATAAACTTATAAGGTAGATGATTTCTATAAAGCCAGTATAATTAAGGGTATTATCGATAATTCAATCTTGTAGTTTTCTAGTAATGACCTTCTACAAAAGTATTTAACTCATTTTGGCATGGACATAAATGAAGATCATATTATTAATAAGGTATATTTCTTGTTGAACTCTACACCATTAATGAATGTTAATAATTGGAAAACCAAAATAGAACCTTTTTCACTATATGAGTTTGCCCATTTCATCTGTAAAAAAGCCAATTACGTTAAAATTGAAACCATTGCTTGATTCATCAAAATATGTTTTTTTGGAAGCTTTTAAAACCTTACCTATTATCATATCAACTAAGTTAAATGAAGAATAAATAAAGAAAATAAAGATATGCTTACAGATGCTCTTAAGAAGCACAAGAAAGCAATAACATGGTCAATTACTGATATCAAAAGAATTAGTCTATTTATATGTATACACAAAATTCATTTGGAGGAAAATGCCAAACCTACATGAGAGATAAAAAGGCGACTAAATCCAAACATAAAAGAGGTTGTTAAAGTTAAATTTATCAAACTCTTAAAATTATGTTCATTTATACTATTTTTGATAGCTTTTAAGCAAGTCTTGTTTAAATTGTGCCAAAAAAATCTTGTATAATGATAGTTAATAATGATCTCAATAAGTTAGTTTTGACTTGAAATGTAAATTAGATGGTATGTTTGTACTAACAATTGTAAATTGGACTTTGTCATTAGGAATAAACATTTTCCTCTGCCTTTCATAAACTAAATGCTAGGAAGTTATTCAAACATGCATTTTATTTTGTTTTATTTTTTTTAATATATGGATATTTTAATTGTAACAAACTAAAGATAAAAAAAACTACTTTTACATGTTCTTTTGGAACATTTGCTTATTATCGCATGTCTTTTGACTTTTTTAATGCATCTATTACTTTTATGGAATGCATGATGAGTATTTTCTTTAATATGGTAGAATATTTTCTTGAGATACTTATGTAATACACTTACTAATATTGATGAGTGTTTGCACTAGCTAGCTTTGGTGTAAGAGAGATGTAAAGAAAAGAACCTTGTTCTTAATTGGGAAAATGTCTTATACAGATTTAGAAAGGAATAGTTCTTAGTCATGTGATTTTAGAAAAAGGTATTAAAGTAGATAAGGCAAAATTTAATTTGATTTCCAGTTCCTCCACGATGAATAATCAAAGAAATTAGATCATTCTTAGATGATATAGGATTTATTGCAGGTTTATCAAAGACTTTAGTAAAATTATCAAACTTTTGTGTTACTTTATTGTTTTTTATGATAAATGTTTAAAAGCATTTAAAAAACATAAAAACCTTTTGACTTCAACACTTATTATTCAACCACTAGATTGGGATATTTTTTTTTTGAAATCATGTACAATGCATCTAATTATGCCATCAACACTATTTTAGAACAATATGTTGATAAATTACTTTATATCATATACTATACTACTAAAACTCTTAATAATGCATAACTTAGTTATTTTACCATGAAAAAAAAGTGATTAGCAATAGGTTTTGCACTATAAAAGTTCAAATCTTACTTAATATGATCCAAAGTCTTAATGTGTTCATATCATGCTACATTAAAGTATCTTTTTTCTAAGAAAAATGTTAAATATCATTTAATATGATGGATTTTGTTGCTACAAGAACTTAATGTAGAAATTACGGATAAAAAATGTATCAAAATGTTGTAGCAAACCACTTGTCTAGATTGATGGTTAAATCCATGGATGAAACTATTCTCATTAAAGATTCCTTTCATGATAAGTATGTTTCCCGACTACCTTGATTTGCAAATATTGTTAATTATCTTGTCACTAGTCAAATGCCTATTCATTGGTCTAAATAAGATTTAAGGTAGATTTTTAGCCAAAGTTAAGTT